>JAOTQJ010169934.1:0-25580 GCA_025642045.1 Solanum sejunctum | reverse complement strand
AATTTCGGGCTAGGTTATAAAGGAATTTGGGTTGGTAAGTGTTTGCATGCCCCTATCGGGCACTGGTCACGACCCCCGGGGTGGGGTGTGACAATTACATTTGGG
This sequence comes from Solanum sejunctum, assembly GCA_025642045.1. Lineage (NCBI taxonomy): Eukaryota > Viridiplantae > Streptophyta > Magnoliopsida > Solanales > Solanaceae > Solanum > Solanum sejunctum. Next base: position 25,475 of record JAOTQJ010169934.1, on the reverse strand, counting down.
AATTGGTCATCGATCGTCTCATCACTCTACAACATATTTCTTCCTATGATCAACTTGATGATTTATTCACAAAGGCAATATCATGTGTATGACATCGCTATCTTATCTCCAAATTGCTACTGTGTGATCACCAGTATCAATTTGAGGGGGAATGTTAGACAATGATATAATTGCATAGTAATCACAAAATATACTCTTTCTTAGAATAGGACTTAATTATATATTGCACAATTATTACAATATATACTCCTTCCTAGAGTAGAACTCTAGCCTTACAGTTGTATAGCTATAAGGATTCTCTATTGTATTATATGTGAAGGCACTGAATACAATTCCAAAACAATCTTTCGTCTAGCTATTAGATAATACGAAAGCTCAAATTTATAAAATAAAAATAACAAAATCACTAAGTCTATCACACAATATTTTTCAAAACCTGAAAGTCATCAAGTTAAGGACATCTAATCTCAAATATTAAGTGTAAGAGTAGCAACACAAAAATAGATAAATAAAAGAGTTTATGTCTGAAAACTAAGGACATCATGCCATAACTGATAGAATCCAACATGAGCTAGAAGGTTAGCTCACCCTGAAATCTGATGTACCGACGACCGGCTAGAGCTAAGGGTGAGTCGAAGTCAATGGAACACTCACTGCACTCCATAAAAGCAAATAAAAAAGTACAAGTAGGATTCAGTACGAGCCACATGTAATGAGTAGGTATCATCGACCGACTCCAAATAGAAATCAATATACATAAATTAATATCAGGAAATCAAATATAGCACTTAATAGTAGCAAGTAACAAACAACAAGTATAATAAAATAAGTATATAATCTATCAATAATATCAAGAACACACTTGAGGAGTCAAGCCTCCACACCATGATTCTTTTGAAAAATGAGTTATTTGAGATTAAATATATTAAATTATTTTAATATATTTTCTTTTAATATTATCTTGTCAGAACATGGCACTCGATCCTATATATATATATCAGAACGTGACACCTAATCCAATTATATTTAATTCATCATTCTTTATCATTACTTTCTACTTCATTGACAATATTTCTTAAAGTCTTCTTTATTCAAGACATCACTTTGGTAGAGTAACTTCAAGATTATAGATTTCATGGTCTTGAGATTGCAGACCAATCACAACACATATCAATCATCACAATCATAATAATCAAATGCATAGAATCATGTTACAACATCATTTCATGAATATCAATTACTATTAAGAGTATCTCTAACACATAGAATAATCATACCCTACCTCAATCGAAGGACCGAAGTCAAGTAAGCTAGTTCAAGCTGCTTTTCCTCTCTTTAATATATCGGAACGTTCGGAATCTATCAAATATATAATATTCATAAGCAAACGAGACATAGACACCCATACTCCTATATATGTAGCTTAGACCCAAAAACTCATCCAATTCTATAATTAATTTCCTAAATCTCAAACCTAGGGTTAACTCTAACTCCTCCAAATAACATAACCTTAATAATATTCATATAATACGGTACGCCTAATACTTAATTACCTACATTATAAAATCATTAGGTTTATCATTAATTTCTCATTCAAACCCCAATAAAAAAAAGTAAACCACGAAAATTTGCAACAGTTAGAATGTTTGAATCCTTAAAATCATACTAATTATACTAGTACTCTTTCATTAAGTGCACAGATCAATAACTACCTTTAAGAATACTAAGACATTAAAATGAAACTCGTATACAATTGCCCAGTCGTATGCCCACACGATACTATCCTCATTACGTAGTAATTAGACCATTCATTCTAATAGCAAAATAAGTCAAATTTGCCCATAATAACCAATGAAACACCTTTCACCAATGATGAGATTCTTATTATCCCATAGCTGTTGTGCATAACCATTAAAATAAATCTTGCCCAACATCTATAAAACTAATATTGCACCAATTTAAAACTAATCCTCTACACACCAACTTATAATACTAATTTATGCCCATGAATCTTGAAATCTCATAGAAATTGAGTAGTATGCGTGGGTTATTTCATACCTGAGCACGAGATTTTCTTCTCGTTTTAGTTCGCACGGGTGATTTCAACTTCCCTCTCTTTTTTCCTCTCCTCTTTTCAACTAATTGTGTATTAAAAATGAAAAACTCTACTAACTTATTTTTAATAAATATAGAAATAATCTTTAATAATATATGAAACTCCATATCTCAAAATGACTTAACGAATCATTACAAAATATCTTTTAAAATCAGTTTCATAAGTATGCATGTATATATAATGTCATGACAAAGCTGAAAAGTAGGAATTTGGAGGAGTTAAGCACGAATACTTATTACCTGTCACAATTCGAACCTAGAGTCTAGTCGTAACACGATATATGAGGTACCTGAAAGTATCTTACCCAGCCATATTAGCATTCATCAAGTATTTCATAAGTAATAAGCATGTATTAAAGCGGAAACTGTAATACTCAGAGCATTTTAAAGGTTGAGATATGATATAATAAGGTAGAATATTAGAAAAATAGCTTTGACGAATTTTTTGGTCAAACCAATCGCAAAATAAAATTTTGATTAAAATCGCTTATCCAAAAAGGTTCGCGACAAGTGGGCATCACGAACTAGTTCTCAGATAGTACAAATTTATACCTTGGTCAAATCTGGCTAATAATTAAACTTCGCAAAAATAACCTCTGGTGAAGCAACTTCACATTGTGTACTTGTTCCATGATAGGTCAAATTCTTCCTTAAAATTTCTGCACTAAGTGAGAGAACATTAGACTTTTCCCCAAGTATCATTAAGTAAATTTTATGATTTTTGGGACTAAATTTCATTCCATAAATTGCCTTTAACCCCAAAATTTATCCAATTCTTCTACAATTCACACAATACAAAAACCTCTCTCTCTAGAAAACTACTCTCAAGGCTTTCTTCTCCTCCAAGAAAGACTCCATTGAAGCCTAAGTCAAGACCTCCATTCTCTTCAAGTTTTTCAAGAAAACCATTCAAGGTATGTGAGTTTTCATCCATAAAATCCTTTTTTTTATAGAGCTCCTTCCAAACTCTCAATTTTTCATCTCATTTCAGGTATGTAAATTTTATGGATCTTCTCAATCTACTCAATTTCTTCAATTATAATCTAGATTATGACCATTGATTTATCTTAATAAAATTTCATTAATATTACATGAAATTAATGACCTTTCCATGAACTTTTCAAATTCTTTTTAGGTTTCATGATTCCATAATAGGTCTTGTTCGATTCTCATCCAATTGCATGAATTATTCTTCAATTATGGTCTATTTATCTAATTAAGCATGAATTATTATTTAATTGCATGATTGTGATGATTTTAAAGTAATTTCTCTATAAAACTTTCTATGGTTCATGATGGTTAGTATGAGTTATATATAATTTCAATTGATGATTTCTATTTCGATTATGCATGATTTTCATTAACATACATGCTTTTAAATTGATTTGAAGTTAAACCCACACCATGTCCCTAGTCTATGTTGAATGATGATCATGAATGATAAAGGCTTCTTTTTCAAAGTTATGTAAAGTTATTAAATGATGTTTTATGTAGAAGGACAATTATTGAATCCTAAGGCTTTAATAACCTACTCCTATTATGATGAAACTATATTTCAAAGCTATGAATGTATATGCATATAATTATGTTATTAATATTTCGTGGAATTTGACCTTGCACCGAATGAGTCGTGAGGTGTGGTTCAATAAGGGAATTCTAGTAGTAACCTTTTGATTCATTAACTATGTGTCACCATAGGTACTCTTGTAGGCTTGTCTAGTGTATCCACGTAGGTACCAAAGTCAAAGTTAAAGATGTGCATGCTTAAGTTTTTGGAGTTCTAACTTGACAAGCAAATTTCTTTTCTACCAATAGGAGGAGTTCATTAGATTCCATGTAGTAGCTCACATGCTCTTATTATCTGTTATGAAAATCTCACACAAAATGATTATGTTACTTTGAGCCTTTAATGGTTTTGATGTTTAAGACACAACTTATAATCATGTTTTACTTCAAGTTTTAGTTCATGCCTATATTATTGTGGTCTTACATCTCATAACTCATGCGTCATGCTATCTGTGTTATATGTATCCATGCCTATGTATATGTAATACCCCGTACATTAGAAAGTTAAAATATTAAAAAGTTGTAGAAAAGCACGAGCCTGTCTATGGCTCGTGGTTTGAACCAAGGGTCGTGGATAGGTCTCGTGGGGTGAGCCAATGTTCTTGGACTGAAAATTGATGTACGAAGCTATTCTATGATACATACATGGAAATACAAGTTGGGAATAGTAGTCGTAAGTGAGTTTTGAGAATTTGAGGATTTGGTTAAGTGTGGAGGAAAACAATGAGAGACTTTGCGGATCGTGATTCATTTTATGGACTGTGGTTAGCTTCATAGCTAGGTCTTAAAGAAGTAAAATTTTTCCAAGTCTGGAAGAGGGTCTATGAGGGTAGTTTACAACTCGTAAATAGAACTATGAGTCATACTAAGGGTTCGTAAAGTGGGGTTCAGAGACATCTTCAAAAATTAGAAATGTAATCAGGATGAAAGCTGGGGTCCATGAGCCATAAATGGATCTATGACTCGTAGATCCCTCTCTTGGATGGGCCAGACAAATTTTTAATGAGGGTTTCTTTGGTTCTTACCCCGTTAACCCCTAAACTTTGTTGGTTTGACCCCAAAACCGCCCTTAACCACCTTAAATCAGATTAAACCCCTTTCAATCTCATTCACTCTCAAATTCCCTCAAAAATTGTTAAGTCTATCTCTCAAAAGAATTCCACCATTAAAGCACAAGGACTCCAATTTTCTCAAGTATTCAAGGTCAGGTTCTTCTAGGTTTATTAAGCAAGTATGTAGGGCTTTATCAATTGACTACTTTCATCCATGGAGCCCAAATTCAAACTTACTTCTCTTTCAAGTTCAAGCATGGATGATATGGATTTTCACAATTTCTATCGAAATGCTTGAATTATTATTATTACATTATTAAATTATTCTACTATATATAAATTATGATGATTTACATGGATTACGTAATTTTTAATTTCTTTTCAAGGGATTTCAAGTGTATATTGATTAGGGCTTATTTTCCATCAATCTCGGATGGAGTCAAAGATTGACTATTTTTTGGCTTTGGACTATGATGGAATAAAACAAAATGGCTCTTTAAACTGTCTGCGCTTTTTTCATTTGTGAAGTAGCAGTTAGTCAATGCAACTTTCGACGCTCCTCATGGGTCATCTGGAAACAACAGCTTTATATTTTTAAACATAGGGGTTATGTTGCATACATCCGACCCCCCTCACCCCGCAATGAGCGGGAGCCTTTCGAGGCACTTGGTATGTTGATGATGATTGATTAGGGCTTATAAAATTGATATGAGTACCTTTACTTATGATTTGAGTTGACCCCAATTGCATTAATCTCACATGATTTTTATTAAATTTTATGAATTTTGACTTTAATTGTTCACAACTCTATATTTTTTTCCTAATTTCTCATGCTTTGCCTAGTTTTCATGAATACGATTCCAAATAAGAAAGTATGCTCATAATCATGATTATAAGGGTGACCTACGACCCTAATGTTTATGCAAAATGAACAGATCAAGAGTATACCCACACTTTATGCAAGTCATGTAGATAGATTATTCTTATGATATGAAATGATTTATGAGATTACAGTACCTATTTTACAAGCTATAAATGTATGATTTTGATGAATTATGAACGATGATAATGTCTATATATGTTGCATAATTATGTACTTTATAGGATTTGACTTAGCACCAAATGAGCTTGAGTAAGGAGGACTGTCCCAAGGGTCCTTATATAAATCTTCATGATCATAATTACATGTAGTTGTAGGATTATGATTATGTTCCAATAAGGTATTAAGTTAGTAGACCCATACATAACAATCAGCCTGCTGGGATTGAGCCCACAGAGTAGGGTATAGTCTACCTTGATAAGTAAAATACTTTTTTTTCTTGTGTAGAGGCAACATCAAATTCTTTGTATTAGTTCATGTGGTCTTATTATCGATTGTGGTCCTATTCTTACATATGTATGTATGCTAGGTTATGAAATATTTGTAAGTGCCTGTATCTATGATTTTAAAAATTCATTGGGCATTGATCTCTTGTCCTTATTCTATTGATATGTCAATGTATATTGCTATCATGTTATAATATTTCTTTGATGCATTGCACACCTATAAAATTAGTATATTCCAACGTACTAAAATATACATTTTCACTACATATGTAATCACGTAGAGACAGATGATAAGACTACTCATCATTATTGTGGCTAGACTTGGATTTTACGTACTTAAGACTTAGTGAGTTCTCATGCTTTGAGGAAAACCCTTTACTTTTTAGCTTTATAATGCTATGTTGATACTTTTGTACATTCTTTCTTATCTTGATACTGATCTAGTGACATGTTCTAGTCCACGACAAGATCTAGTTACGTAGAGGCATGATTTGGACTATGTTGGTGTAATTCCTTTAATCGAAAGAGTTGACTCCCATATTTTAGCTTGTTTTCAAGACTATGTTTCTGCTTGCTTATTGATATGATTGCTTATTTACCTTATATATGCTTATAATATTAACGAGAGATTAGATGGTGCACCTTTAGATTCCACATTCATGGTGTCACGACTAGGCCCTAGGTTTGGGTTGTGAAAAATTGGGTATCAGAGCACAAGGTTTGAAGCACTCTAGGGAGTCCAATATGCCGTATGTAGTAGTCTTGTTCATAGGTGTGAATGTCATGACCCAAGATTAGGTCGCAACTAAAGAAAAATAAAATAAAGTGGAAATAGCACAACAAAACAATATAAATCCCAAAACCTGGAGTCATGGGTAAAAAAGCATTTTATATAGTACTGAAGACTAAATACAACTATCTCAACATAAGATACAAATCTGTCTCATGGCATAGTATCTGATACAAAGTCTAAAAGAAAGTAAGTAAGAAAATCCCAAAGGCTCGTGGCGACTTAAAATCTAAGCCTTACTAGAAGAATCTGAATGGAAACGAAGAAGATCAACTAGATGAATCAACTACCCAGCATGGGTCCCTGTGCTCAATTTGCGAGGAGGAAATAGAGTAGGATTGAGCACATCAAAAATTTACCTAATAGATTTAATCAAATGTGTAAGAGAAATCGAACAAGTATGTAATAATGAGATATCATAACACCTGTACCATATATAGTACAAGAAATCTTATCAAATCATATATCAAGTGTCTCTTAACTTTGCCACCTGCCCATGGTCAAGGGGGTTATAATGTCTCAGTATTGCCACCTTCCTGTGGTCAAGTATATCATAATATCTCAGTCTTACCGCCTACATGTGGTTAAACATATCATAATGTCTCAATCTTGTTGCCTTCCTGTGGTTAAGGGGTGTTACAATGTCTCGGCCTTGCCACCTGCCCGTGGTCAAAGGGTGCTATAGTGCCTTAGCCTTGTCACTTGCCCAATGTATAAAGTATGGATCTCGCCCTTGCCTCCTTCTCGGGTCAAGTGGGTGGTATAAATGCAACATGAAATGAATGAAAGCCACATATGCCAATCCAGATATATGTATAATATGATCACATCATGATAAGACTACTAATGCATAAGCCTCATATAATTATGTGTCACAACTGGAATCACAATGTAACATAACATCTCATATAGTTATAATCATATGAATGAACAAGTATGTTAATAGTACCATACCTCACTCGCCCCCACAAGATATACAAGTAACAATTATAACCAAAATCAAGTATAACAATTATACCAAACCTCACTTGTCCCCACAAGATGTACATAAGTTCATAGAAGTGTCTCACAGGCTATCAAATGCAAACAACATTTCCCAATAAATATCATGAGCTACAATATGTCACAATAAAATCTCATAGGGGTCTCATTTCAGAAGTCCTCGTCTTATATTATCAATAAGATTACAATTACTCATAATTCGGCTCAATTGGAATCTCAATTCGATTAATATTCCACCATATCAACACAATTACTCAAGAATCAGTCTGAATCTCACAATTATCACATAGACATGTTCAACAGCTCAAATCCAATCCCATAAAGGTTAGCTGAACCTACCTCGATGCGAATATCATACTCGGACAAGCTTTCAATCAACTCAAGCCTCCAGATGAACTACGAATCAATCAATCACTATCAACAATAGATACTACACATCAAGAGAATAAGTTTCGATGATGTTCACGCTCCAAAAACAAAGTGATCGTAGTAAAAAATAAACCTAATCGTAGGTTAGGGTCGAATCCACAGGGAATATGGGGTTTAACTATATAGATTCACTATCAATCATTTCAAGCACCGATCACTAAAATATCTAAAGGGGGGAAGGGTGTGATTTAAGAAGAAAAGTAGAAATAAAAATAAATACTATGCTAATTATGTCACGAGCCAAGCCTAGGGCCTAGACATGATCAGCGAATGAGGAACTCAAAGGAACCCAAAACAAGCCTCGTAGCATATCATTACACATCCTTGGTTGGAAAAGCAATAGAATACATTAAGAAATAACAAATTGGGATAACCTGGGCTAAGGGAACATTTTTCATATCATGAACAACAAGAGTTGATAGTCAAGCTCATAGCATAGATACATAGCATGTCCAATAACATTTCTACTACATAGATAAGAGCGGGGGCCAATACTAAGCAACCAAGCACTTCCGAGGCACATTTTTGGGCACTTTATGGGGTTGTTTCAAATTAAGTGGGATGACATTCAAATTTAGGGACAACTTGGGAATTATGTTCCCCATATTTTGTTGACTCAATTACCTTAGACAACATAACTCTAACTGGGAATTTGCATGCAAGATGGTAACTTAGGTTCTTCCTGCCCTCTTGTGAAGGTGAAGATCGAATTTTACTATGGCACTTAGTTTGAAACTATAGTGTGCCATCTAATAATTACCTACTGTCCTAGTCAACCTCCCCTTGGTCAGGTTTGGTTGATAGATGAGAACACATCAATCAAATCCTGTCATCTACTTCCTTTTTCCTATTCGTCACTGCCTTAGTCGGGATCGTGATAGTAGGTGGGATTTAGTGTTGGCCAACACCAAACATCAACAAAAATGAAGGAAAATAAATAATACATGTAAAAATCCAATCAAAGAATTGTACAAAATTTAGGTTATTTCAAGTCAACTACTCATGGTTCCCATAACCCCAATTTATGGGTGCATAACTACTCATGTCTAAGGCAAAATCAACAACAATGAAAGTAGAAGACATAGTTGAGAGTTTATCCAAAAGAATGAAGAACTATAACTCCACAAGTTGCAAAGCACAAGCTTGGATTAATGGAGAATGAGTACAATGTGAGGTTTGCAATCCCCAAAAGTGGGTTTTCTAATTAGAAATGAGAATCTACACTAAACCCTAGAAAACCCTTAGATTATTCAAGAGAGAATATTCAAAGTGTTCTACAAAAACATTCAATGTTTGAGATCACTTTCTAAAACCCTATCATTAAGTATTTATACTACTTATAATTTAACACTAAAAATTAAATAGAAAAAACTGTTGGTAGCAGGTAAGTCGCGCAGATACGACTCGTAGGGTGACCTACAAGTCATAATTGAGGTCTCATAGTCCGTACTTGACCTTTTGCACTTGACTGTTACGGCCTGCTATTATGGGTCATTGCTTGGCCTATGACTCGTATGCTCCTCTCTTAGTCTAGGCCTTCAGTTCTTGGTCCAAACTTTTAGCTCTCTGTGTCTTTGTATGACCCCATTTATACGAGTCATAGTGAGACCTACAACTCGTAGAGTAGCCGCGTATAGCTGACCTCCACTTGGCAGATTTCTGATTTTGCTCATTGTTTCTTGCTATGATATCATTCTATGACTCATAACTTGGGCTACAATTCGTAGAATGGCTCCTATATCCTTCACTTTAGCAAAAATTTACTATTTTCTCCCAAAATCATAGCAACCTATCTTTTCTACAATAACAACATAAAAACACATAAAAAACATAAGATGTCGCATTAAGAACTCACAATATCCCTTGTTTTCGGCACCAAATGTGTTGTATTTTGACAGCACATCAACACCCTCAACTTAGAATTGTTGCTTTTCCTCAAGCGACTACTCAATCTAAGCATACAACGAGAAAACACATAGTAGATACTCTAATTGCATATACAACATTTAACTCCCATTCAGGTACCCAACTCTCATTTTCAAAACCTGATTGTAAAGCTACTAAGTAGACCAAAACACTAAAATGTATTTGGCAATCCAGTATGACAAATAAAGGAGTATCATGTCACGACCCAAGCCTAGGGCCTAGATGTGACACGATAAATGAGAAACCTGAAGGAACCCCAATCAAGCCTCTCAATTTATCATTATACATCATTGATCGTGGAAGCATATAATAGACATAAAACAAGCATAAGGGGAAAAGGGTCTAAGGGATAGCTTGCAAAAATTTCTCAATATCAAACACAAGGAGTCATAGCTCATATCATAATCACACAACTTATCCCACAAACACCTCTATATAAATAGATAGAGCGGGGGACAAGACAAAGTAACCGGGCTCACCCTCATAGTCAAAATAGAACATAAGAAAGTGTCTCAATACATAGATAATATCAACCATAGTTTAAGGTCCCTGAAATGGAGGACTCACCAACAAGCTTGGAATAGCACCGACTAGCCACGTGGAGGAGAAGGATGATCAACTTGACCACCGGTTCCAACATGGTGATATCATGTAGGCAAGAGTAGGTGTTAGTATGTTTGAATGTACTAAGTATATGGGATGTAATACAACAAGAAATAAACATCATGATCAAAATACATAACAATAAGCAATGGGCATATTATAGCAAGATGGTATGTATGAACAATCCATAAGTAAAGCATGCAAGTAAGTCATAATTATATAGGATATCATATGTGTAGAAGAGACCAAACTAAATTTCCAAAGTACGAACACTTTGGTAGGTTAGTGATGTTGCCACCCCATCATTTAGGTGGATAAATACTAACCCTTATTTAGGTTGGTGATAATGTCGCCCCATCACCATGGTGGAGAAGTACAAACCCTTCCCTAAGTTGAGGAGTACAAACCCATATCTATTTTAGTGATGATGCCACCCCACCACTAGGTGGAGAAGTACAAACCCTTCACTAGGTTATCTGGGTGCTCAAACCCCCCGTATTGGGCATGGTCGATTCTACACTTTATATAGGATTCATCATACACTCTAGTGAAACACTTCACATAGGATTAATCATATACATAAGATCATTTCATCATCATAACATCATTCATATCATATCTCATGTTTTGTACCTTTATTTCATCAAGAAACCATAGTCGGATATTTTATCAAACACCTTGGGGTGTGTAGTGGGGGTAAAAGACCATGTAATTTTGAGATGAAATCATTCAAGAAAATCTGTAGTAAAACCATCAATTAACATCTTGAAACACCCTCAAGACATTCACATCAAAACTACTCATCAAATCCAACATTAGATCCAAGATTTAGAGCTCAAAACATGCTAAAACAACCATACTTTCATGAACTAAAATCACAGTACAATAAATTTCTCAATATACAAGATCCACATGTAAAGTCAACTTTAAATCATGCAATATTAGTAAAAAGGAGGCTTAGGCACCATGGGTGAAAGGATGGGATGGTTCAACACTACATACCTTAGCTTTGGGAAAGTTCTTGGTGAAGTTTGAAAATGGAGGCTTGAAGCTTGAAGAGAATCCTTAGTTCCAGATGAGGGTTTTGAGTCTTGAATTTTGAACTGAAAATATTGGTAAGTGTTTTGGGGAGCATTGGTAAATGTTTAGGATGATATAAGGGTGAAATAAGGCTAAGTATAGGTAAAAACACAATAGGGAACACTTAGGCCCAAGACCCTAAAGCCTTGGACCGACATAGAAATCACTAGTAGCAAAATACACAAGTCCATGACACGGACCTGTCGCGAAGGCCAAAATAACACATGTCTACAACAGCTGCACATTGCGATACTATCGCAGATCGTCACTAGAAATTGAAAATTATGAAAATTGAAATTGCTAATCATTTGCTCTAAAATCGGGGTTAGACATTTTTGCCCCTAATTTTGACCCCATGAACAAGAATATGAAGTTAAAATTTTGGGCATTTTGAGGCACTCTTTTGGCAACTTTTTGGGGTCGTTTCAATATCTCCCCATTGGGAACATTCGTCCCCGAATCTAAAAGACACGTATAAGACAAGAATGATCGTAAACAAATCAATGCCAACTATAATGCAACATCATATTTAAAATACCATTTACAAAGCTTCAACATGAGTGTAAAATCATCATGACTTGCCAATTAAACATGAATGCATATGAATGACATAGGGGCTAAAACATAAGATTTGAAATCACATAAGGGATTTAGAATTAGTACCTTAGGCTTGAGTGGAGTGGAAAAGATAAGTATACCACTTTTGCATGTACGCTTCGGCCTCCGAAGTAGCCCTTTTGATTTGTTGGTTCCTCCAAAGAACCTTAACAGATGTCACCTCCTTGTTCCTCAAGCGCTTCACTTGCCTATCTAGGATCTGAATCGGAACTTCCTCATAAGTCAACTTATCCTCAACAATACCCACAACATCAAGAGGTACAATAGCATTAGGATCACCTACACATTTCCTCAACATAGAGACATGGAACACCGGATGAACAAAATTCATTTCACTAGGCAACTTCAATTCATAAGCTACCTTGATAACCCTCTTCAAGACCTCATAAGGACTAACATATATTGGACTCAACTTCCCCTTTTTTTACCAAAACAGACCACACCTTTCATTGGAGAAACCTTTAAGTAAACCCAATCACCCACTTTGAATTCAAGTTCTCTTCTTCTCACATCAGCATAGGATTTTTGACGACTTTAGGCCATCTTCAACCTTTTTCTAATAATCCTAACCTTCTCAAGAGCATCCATAACCAGATACGATCCCAACAAATCTACCTGTCCAACCTCAACCAACCCATCAGTGATCTATAACATCTCCTACAAAGAGCCTTAAATGGAGCCATACCGATGCTAGAGTGATAGCTATTGTTTTATGCGAATTCAATCAAAGGAAGATGGTCATCCAAACTACCCCTCAACTCCAAGATGCATGTCCAAAGCATATCTTCAAGGGTTTGAATTGTCCTTTCGGCTTGGGCATCCATTTGATGGTGGAAGGCTATACTAAGGTGAACTTTGGTACCAAGACCCTTTTGAAAAAAACTCCAAAAGTGCGAAGCAAATTGTGCACCACAATTTGATATAATGGATAAAGTAACTCCATGTAACCTCACTAACTCATGGATATACAACCTTGCATACTCTTCAGCCCCATAAGTAGTCTCAACCGATAGAAAGTGAACTGCTTTCATCATCCTATCAACTACCACCCATATGGAATCAAAACCTTTCCTAGTCTTACCCAACCTAACCACAAAATCCATGTTAATCACCTCCCACTTCCAAGTAGTAATCTCTATGTCTCGGGTTAGTCCATCCGGCCTTTGATGCTCGGCTTTGACTTGTTGACAACTATGGCAACCAAAAATAAATTTGGCGATATCCCTCTTCATGCCTCCCCACCAATACATATCCTTCAAGTCTCTATACATTTTGGTGGAACTAGGGTGGATATAGATTTATGGGCCTCATCAAGAATTCTCTCCCTCAAACCATCAACATAGGGAACAAACAACCTATCTTGGTATCTAAGGGACCCATCTCCTCCTTGGGAGAAAACCTCTATTTTGCCCTCTTTCACCAAGGCCTTCAATTCAAGCAAGGAGGAGTCTAGATCTTATTTTGCTATCACCTCATCAACCAAGGAAGATTTAGAACCATCAACAAGTACTACACCTTTACCCATATCTTCCAACCTAACCCCCAATCTAGCCAATCTATGCGCCTCCATAGCCATCTCCCTATGACCACTAACTACATGAGCTAGGCTACCCATAGACACCTAACTCAAAGCATCCACTACAACATTAGCCTTATCCGGATGGTAATGCACACTCATGTCATAGTCCTTAAGAAGTTCTAGCCACCTTCTTTGTCTCAAGTTGAGATCTTTTTGAGAGAAGACATATTGTAGGCTCTTATGATCAGTGAAGACATCCATATGCACCCCATACAAATAATGATGTCATATCTTCAATGCAAACATAATGGCGGCTAACTCTAGATCATGGGTAGGATAATTTCTTTCATGCACTTTGAGTTGCCTACAAGCATAGGCTATGAACTTACCATTTTGCATTATCACACAACCCAACCAACTCTAGATCCATCACTATACACAACAAAACCTTCAAGCCCATCCGGTAGAGACAATATAGGAGTGGACACAAACCTATCTTTCAACATTTGGAAGCTTTTATCACATTCATCGATCCACACAAACTTATCCTTCTTTTGAATCAATTTTTTTATAGGGGAAGTAGTGGAGGATAACCCATTCACAAACCTTCTATAGTAACCCACAAGGCCCAAGAAACTCCTAATATCCGATGAGGTTAATAGTCTAGGCCAATTCCTAATCACATTGCTCTTCTTAGAATCCACCATTATACCATCCCTTGACACCATATGACCCAAAAACTCATCCTCCTTTAACTAACACTCACACTTATCATATTTAGCATACAATCTCTCCTCAATAAACCTTTGCAACACAATCCTCAAATGACCCATATGCTCCTCTTTACTATATGAATAGATCAAAATATCATCAATGAAGACCACGACAAAGGAATAAAGGTAGGTTTGAAGACCCTATTCATTAGGTCCATGAAGATGGCCGGTGGATTAGTCAACCTAAAGGAAATCACCACAAATTCATAATGCCCATATCTAGTCTGGAAGGTCGTCTTGGGTATATCACACTCCCTCACCCTCACTTGATGGTACCTGGACTGAAGATCAATCTTAGAGAAGAAGCTAGCCCCTTGCAATTTGTCAAACAGGTCATCAATTTTTGGAAGACGATATCTATTCTTCATAGTGACCCTATTGAGTTGCCAGTAATTAATGCACATTCTAAGTGACCCACCCTTCTTTTTCACAAACAACACCAAGGCACCCCAAGTTGATTGACTAGGTATAATAAATCCCTTTTCCAACAAATCTTTCAATTGATCTTTTAACTCCTTCAACTACGCTGAGGCCATACAGTAAGGAGAAATGGAGATAGGTTGATTATCGGAAAGGAGATCTATGCCAAAATCTATCCCCCCTTTGGGAGGGACACCGAGGAGGTCATTTGGGAAGACATCAAGAAACTCGTTTACTATGGGAAATGACTCAACGGAAGGGGCTTTGGACTCCACATCCTTAACCCTCACAAGATGATACAAATACCCCATAGAAATCAACCTATGGGATTTAATACATGAAATGAATGTACCCTTGACCACCACATCTTGACTTTCCCACTCAAGGAAGAGTTCACGAGGACCTCTGTGTAAAGAACTATTGTCCACCAAAAGAACTATTGTGACCACTGCGGTTAGAACTCTGGGACCCTTGAGACATATGTCTACACGCAGATGCTGGCATAGATGCATGTACTGGTCCTTAATACTGTGATGAGCCACCCCCTTTATAGAACCCTTTACTTCCAAATGAGGTACCAGAAAATTGACATGTAGTACGAGCCTTCTTAGGATCTCTGAACTCTTCTCGAACCAGCAACTCTGCCTCCTTGGCAGTGCTCATAATAGACTAGAAAGAAGCCCTCATGAGCTGATCTGAATACATAAGATCTAATCGAGAAGTTCGAACCCCTCACAAATTTACGGACTCTCTCCCCCTCATATGGAATCATAGTATAAAGTAAAAGCCTATATCCATGTGTGTAATTTTAAGTAAAAGCCTGTATCCGACTGTGTAAAACTTGAAATGTAAAAGCCTATATCGGGCGATGTAAAATTGTAATGTAAAAGTCTATATCCGGCAATGTAAAATTGTAATGTAAAGCCTATATTCGGCTGTGTAAAACTTGTAATGCAAATTTTGTATCTGGTTGTGTAATACCCGCATTAAAAGATGACTGCCTGTGAAATATATTGAAATACTCGCATTAAAAGGTGGGTGCCTGTAAAATGTACTAAAATACCCGCATTAGAAGGTAGGTACCTGGATTGAAAATAAAAATGTATTGAAATACCCACAATGGAAGGTGGGTGCCTGTAAAATGTACTGAAATACATGTATTGAAAGGTAGGCGCCTTGATTGAAAATAAAATGTCCATATTTGCACGTGGGCATAAAAAAATAAATGAAAACTACTTTTTATGTTTTCTTTTGTTTGTAAAATAAAACAAAAAATAAAATAAAAAGGATAATAATGAAAAGTGAAGAAGAAAGTGAAGTACTGAAAATTACTCAAGCTCAACAAAAGTGAATTGAAATTGTGGAACAAAATGAACGAGAACGAAAATGACGTGTAAAGTATATATGTGCAACAAAATAATGTGTAGTAAATATTGAAAGATGTAGAATATGCAAAAATATGTATTAAAATATATATAACAGATAATAGACAGAAATTCATCTGGCTAAAATAACGATCAAAATTATATGTACGACCACCTAATGTATCTAGGAGTAGTATTACCTATGTTGATAAAGATTATTCGAACAAATGTGAGAAGATGCATAATAATCTAAATGCATCAAATCTAGAACTAAGGAACTCTGAAAAAAATTAAAAAATGAGAAAAGTGTATGACACTTTATCACATGCTTAGTATATGATAATGTATATTCAATACATAATAGAAACAAAGTGACAAAGTAAAAGTTAAATAAAGGGACAACAAATACACAACTATTTTTATGAAATAATGAATCAAAAAAAAGTTGTTAATGTAAAAAAAATTATGTAAATAGTGAAAAACATTTATGTACAAAATATAAATAACCAATATAGCTCACAATGTATAAAACAGAAGAATCAAAAAATTAAAGAATTGATATGCGAAAAATTACCTCCCCAAATTAAAAAATTGAGCCTATTATGGTTAAAACCTTGATATTCCCCAGCAGAATCGACATCCTATTGAGCCTTATTGTTTACCGAGGTTAAAAAAGGCCTTACAAACTATAAAAGAATGAATTATTATGAAGAATCGTCACCTAATTTTTAAGGGAAAAAAGGAAACCCGTGTGATTGTTGACATGTATGACTCATATTTTAATTAATCTATAAAAAATCAATTTAGATTATAGGTAAGAGTTTAAATTATTCCGAAGGAAAAGTATTAGGCATCCTTCAGAATCCACAAATGTGGTACCCAACTAGACTTAATTTATCAAAAGGGGAGGTACAACTACATTTGTGAAAATAACAAAATTATTTCAAAATAGATTTACACAGTATGAATCAAGCGTGTGAACAAAATATATTGTCAAAAAATGTGTTTATGAAAATCTATAAAAAAAAAAAACAATGTTTATATAGCAATATGCATGAAAATAAAAATATTTGTATGCAATACTGTCACACCCTGAGCCTACACCTTGGACGTGGCCGGCACTCGGAAATCACTTTTGGCCCCAAGCGTACCACTTGGCCTGGCTACTTACTCAGCAAAAGACTTAGTAATAGTAGAAAAAGCCATAAAAGCAATAAGATGATCTACATTGTCTGCATAAGTTGAATACAAAAAATTTTAAGCAATAACTGAATGAACTAGAAACTGAAATACTAACACATGGTCTATGGAACTTCTACTAAATCTGTCCAAACAGATTACTGAGATAGGCCCCAAGTAGCCCAAACTGAAATAAAACTGAAATAATACAACATGAACCAAAGAGCCTCGGGCTGAAAAGAGGCCTCACCACTCTCTAAAAGTTATCAAGTTCTCAATGGAGCAGTTGTTGAGGAACTCGGTCACCTGCATCTGCATCATAAAATAATGCAGGTCATAAGGACGTCAGTACGTGGTATTCACGGTATATAGGATAGCTAAAATATTTAAACAGTATATCATAATGCTTCTCAAAAGACATAAACATAATCACAATTACATAGCAATAATCATAAAGATTGGTATGCTGAAATTTAGTTTCTTAGCTTGGGGAGTTTTTCCAACCGACAACCATCACTATGAGCCTCGTGGTGATACAACATCTTGCCTATGCTGCCAAAGTTGTCTTGTACTTTGCTGGGGTAGGGGATGAATAACTAGGGGAGTGGATCCATTCCAACCTAGGCCATCTCAGTGACTAATGTGGAAGATACTGTAGTACAGTCCTATCCTGTGTCGGCTACATAGTTTATGAGCTTGAGTAATTTATTCTACTCTCACACAAATCAGTGCTCAATACTACTCCCAAAATGTTCTTATATAGCTCATAACCTTTAAAGAATGAATTCTTGAAATCTTATCTTTTGGCGAACTTAACCCCACTTTAATCTTTCTTAACTTCTTCACTGAAATCTTCTACTTGACTGAAATCTATTATCTTCTCAATTATTCTTTAACATATAGTTTTTTCAGCTAAAGTGCAAGAATGATTCAAGAAAGAGTTATTTAACTGATCTTGATTATAAACTTTATTGGTATTAATAAGGCCCATATAAAACTCGCAAAAAATTATGTGTAGTTTTAAATTTTGAAGTCAATATGCTAAACAATTATTAAAGGATCAAGAACCATCATTCTTTATCAAGAATCTAAACATATGTAAGAAATTTTACTAAACTTTATAGGATTTACATAAACTCAATTCCAACTAAGGCTTGAAACTTGTTGGATGAAAAGTATCACATACTTCCTAAAGTATTCTCAAAATAAATTAGCTTTTGTGTGGCCTTACATATCTTGGAAGGAATTTCTTAGAAAGTTGGAGAGAATTCTTGATTTTCTTTACGCTAGAATATTTCTTGGAAGGGTTTTAAACGAATAAATGCGTGAAAGAAAATGTTTTAGGACTTAATTCAACTTCAAAATGACTTAGTTTAGAATATGGGGTGTGAAAAAGATCAAAATTGCCCCTCCCCAACAAAAAAATGAAACTGCTTACTTCGTACACTAGTGTGCAACGTGAACTAGTGCTTTTTAGCACATTTTTGCGAAATCTCAATTTTTCATAAATTTTTAAAAACTTATTAAGTGTGGTTCCACATCCACTCCACGTGGCGGAAGGAGCGCAGAAACTCCACTATTTTGAGCTCACTTGGATAAAAATAATTCATATTTTTTTGAGTTAAAGTCGAGTCGAGATCATTTTCTAGCTTGATTTTTTGCACGTTATGCGCAAGGTCAAATCTAGAGGTACTTTTGTCATTTCACGAGGTGTTACAATATCTCCTCCTTAGGATCATTCGTCCTCTAATGATAATGATACCGACAAAACTAGCTCAAACCACAAGATTCTCTAACTTAATAAATATCAACCTTCAAGGTGAAATACGAAAGTTTACCTTCAAGATCCTCACTTAGGCCAATGAACAAGTGTGGATACTTGGCCTTCATGTTTGCTTCTGCTTCCTATGTGGCTTCTTCCACAAATTAGTTTCTCCACAATACTTTCACCGAAGTTATCTCTTTGGTCCTCAACTTGCAAACTTGTAGGTCTAATATCTGTACCGAGATCTCTTCGTATGACAAGTTATCTTTAATTCCCTAATTTTTAACTGGGACAATCAGAGAGGAATCTCCCAAGAACTTTTTAAGCATTGAATTGTGAAACACTAGGTGTATAGCGCTCAACTCCGCTGGTAACTCTAACTCGTAAGCAATACTACCCACTCTCCTTAGGATCTGGTAAGGGCCAACATATCGTGGGCTGAGCTTCCCCTTCTTCCCGAATCTCATAACTCCCTTCATTAGAGATATCTTCAAGTACACTCAGTCATCTACCTCAAACTCCAAGTCTCTTCTTCTAACATCCGTGTGTGACTTTTATCGGCTCTGAGTTTTCTTAAGCCTCTCCTGGATAACCTTCACTTTTTCTGTAGCCTGATGGACTAGATCAGGTCCTATCAATCCTGCCTCACCAACCTCAAACTACCCTATGGGTGATCAACACCTTCTTCCATAAAGAGCCTCACATGGTGCCTGCCATTTGTATGCTGGCCTGAAAGTTGTTATTATAAGAGAAGTCAATCAAAGATAAATGATCATCCTAGTTACCTTTAAAGTCTATTACGCACGCTCTCAACATATCTTCCAAGGTCTGTATGGTTCGCTTTGCCTTCCCATCTGTCTATGGATAGAAAGTTATGCTAAGATTCACCTTCGTACCAAGCCCTTTCTGAAAGGACTTCCAAAACCATTTTGTAAACTGAGCTTTTCTGTCTAAAATAATGTATATAGGGACCCCATGCAACTAACAATCTCCTTAAGATAAAATCTGGCATAATCCTCAGTTATATTGGTCATCTTAACAGGTAGAAAGTAAGATGACTAGGTCATTTTATCTACTATGACCCATATCAAATCATGTTGTGTATGGGATCGAGGTAAGCCTGTTACAAAGTCCATATTAATCATCGCCCATTTCCATTCCGGAATCTCTATGTTTTGGGCTACTATATAAGGCCTTTGGTGCTCAACCTTAACTTGCTGGCAATTTAGGCATCTAGACATGAACTCCGCAATATCCTTCTTCATACCACCCCCACAAATAGACTTCTCACAAATCTCTATACATCTTTATTGCACTAGGGTGGATAGAGTAGCTGGCATTATGAGCCTCAGCCAAGATCCTATCTCTAAGGCCATCAACCTTTGGCACACACAACCTGCCTTGGTACTTCAGGACACCATCTATCCCTTTTGAGAACACTAATACTTTCTGCTTTTGAACATCTTCTTTCAATTGGAGAAGGATGGAATCCCTATCTTGCTTTTGTTTCACTTCTACCACTAAGGATGACTCTGACCCATTTTTGATAATGGCCCCACCTTCGTCAAAATTTTTAATCTGCAACACCAAATGGGCTATTCTGTGAACCTCCTTAGCTAACTCTTTCCTTTCAGCCTCAACATGGAATGTGCTCCCCGTGATCACCCTACTAAGAGCATCGGCAACTACAATAGCTTTACTGGATGATAGAGGATACTCATATCATAGACTTTTAGGAGCTCCAACCATCTCCTCTGTCTCAAATTCAGCTCCTTCTGGCCAAACACATACTGCAAACTCTTATGGTTCGTAAATACATCCATGTACCCACCATAAAGATAGTGTCTCTAGATCTTTAGAGTAAACACCATCGCAGTCAGCTCAAGATCATGAGTTGGGTAATTCTTCTCATGAATCTTAAGTCGTCTAGAGGTATATGCTATCACCATGCCTCTCTGCATTAATAGAGAACCCAAGCTAACCCTAGAAGCATCACAATAAACCACAAAATCATCAACTCTATCTGGTAGGGATAAGACTGGGGCTATAGTCAGCCTAGTCTTCAACTCTTAGAACCTCTTCTCACAAGTTTCTGACCACTCAAACTTAGTCTTCTTCTGAATCAACTTAGTCAAGGGAGCTGAAATAGAAAAAAAAAACTCTACATACTGTCTGTAGTACCCCGCCAAGCCCAAAAAACTCCTTATCTCTGTAGGAGTTGTCGGCCTTAGCTAAGTCTTCACCGCCTCAATCTTTTGGGAATCAACCTAGATACCCTCACCAGACACAATATGCCCCAAAAATGCCACAGATTCAACCAGAACTTGCACTTAGAAATTTAGCATATAGTTGTTGATCCTTAAGGGTTTGAAGGATGACTCTGACATGGTCTACATGCTCCTCCTTGTTACGGGAGTAAATCAAGATGTCATCTATGAAAATAATAACAAACATATCTAGGTACAGCCTCAACACCCTATTCATAAGATCCATGAAAGTTGCTGGTGTATTTGTTAGCCCGAAGGACATAACCAAAAACTCATAATGGCCATATAGGGTTCTGAAAGCTGTCTTAGGAATGCCTTTCTGTCTAACTTTAAGCTGATGATACCCAGATCTCATATCTATCTTGGAAAAATACGTAGCACCCTGAAGTTGGTCGAATAAATCATCAATCCTGGGAAGAGGATATTTGTTCTTAATGGTGACCTTGTTCAACTGATGGTAATATATGCATATCCGAAGAGAGCCATCTTTTTTATGCATGAAAAGAACTAGAGCACCCCAAGGAGAGACGCTTGGTCTAATGAAACCCTTATCTAAAAGATCTTTCAGTTGTATCTTTAACTCTTTTAGCTCCGAAGGAGCGATTCGGTATAAAGGGATGGATATAAGCTTAGTATCTAGAAGAGTCTCTATCCCAAAGTCTATTTCCCTATCAGGAGGTATTCTGAGAAGGTCCTCAGGAAATACTTCTGGGAATTCATTCACAATGGGCACAGACTAAAGAGATAGTGCCTCGGTATGGGAATCCTGAACTCTAACTGGGTGATATATACACCCCTTGTAGATTAACTTTCTGGCTTTGAGATAGGAGACAAACTGACCCTTAGGAACAACTGAGCTACCCCTCCACTCTAAGACTGGATCATTAGGAAACTGAAATTTGACTACTTTGGTTTTGCAATCTACGAAGGCATACCCAGTATGAAGCTAATCTACGCCTAGGATGACATCAAACTCTACCATGTCTGACTCTACCAAATCAGCTACAATAGTCTTATGATAAACTGAGACTGGATAGCCCCTATAAATTCTTTGGGCTAAAATAGACTCTCTAGTAGGAGTAGAAATACTAAAAGGCTCAAGAAGACATTCTGGGTTGACCCCGAACTTCACAGCTACATATGGGGTTACAAAAGACAATGTGGTTCCTGGGTCTAATAATGCATAGACATCATGAGTAAAGATTTTGAGCATACCCGTAATCATATCTGGTGAGTTCTCCTGCTCCTGTCTGGTGTCCATGACATACAAGCAGTTTGTGCCCCCATTTGTCCCCAAACTTCACAGCTACATATGAGGTCTTTGTGGTTCCTGGGTCTAATAATGCATGGACATCATAAGTAAAGATTTTGAGCATACCCGTAACCACATCTGGTGAGTTCTCCTGCTCCTGCTCCTGCTCCTGTCTGGTGCCCATGGCATACAAGCAGTTTGTGCCCCTGTTTGTCCCTGCTGGAGTACCCCTGTGAGGTGGCTTATGCTGCGGTGCTGAAGAGACTATCTGTGATCTGGTGTCTCTCATATTTTACTTCCCCATAGGACAATCCTTCAAGAAATTCCCCACCTGACCACACTTGAAACAACCATTTGTGCCTATAAGGCACTCTATGGGATGAGATCTACCATACTTACCACAAGTAGGGTAGCAGTTTGATCCTTGAGCTAAGATACCCTGTGACTGGCTGCCCGAAAACCTGCGGTGTTGTGATCCCTGCTCATTTTGATCCTCAGTGCAAGTGCACTAGCGAATGAAGGTGTTGGTCCAGCTGTCTTAGGCTGGAAAGATGAGTTGCCTCCACCTCCCGTCCCTCTCTTTCCTGACTCCTTGCTTGATGTCTTGGCCTTCTTACTTTTGAACTCCTCTCTATCCTGCATCTTCTCCTCATCTACCTGCTGCATATACGTCATCAAACGGGCTATATCCATGTCCCTAGTCAACATCGCATTCTTGCCCATGTCTACCACTATAGATGGGGGTGTAACGAGACAGCAGAGTAAACTTGAGGTTGTACTCTTGTACACTCATATTCTCCTACTTCAAGTTCAAAAATTCCCTTACCTTAGCCTGTCTCATCTCTCTGGGAAAGTACTGTCCCAAAAAGTCATCCTCAAACACTGCCCAACTAATAGTTGGTGCCCCATCGGCCTTGCTCCCTCTCCACTGGTCAAACCAGAGCGTAAATACCCTCTTGAGCTGATAGGAAGCCAACTCAACCCGCTCAGCATCACCTATACGCATCACCTGAAATACCTTCTCAAGCTCCTCAATGAAGTTCTCAGGATCCTCCTTCACATCAGACCCCGTGAACTCTGGTGGGTTTATCCTCAGAAACTCTCTAACTATGGTGGTATCCGAGTCATCATTCCTGCCATCTCCCTAGCGACCTCCTTGAGTGGTGACTGCCTGAGCCAAAGTTTGAATGGCCTAAAGAAGCTCAACATTTGTAATGTCTGCCTATTGTGGCTGCTCCATAGGCATCGCTAGGCCTCTAGGTTCCTCCAGAATTTAGCCAGGCAGGTTTGTATTTCTCCTGGCTAGGCGTCCTCTGCCCCTTACTCCTCCATTAGCTCTGCGAGGAGGCATAATCTGAAAAATATGGCGTGAACGCAAGAGTTCGAAAGGACTTCACAGATATATACTCTGTAGCACGAGATAAAGAATGAGAAGTAATGATGATACTTCCTAATGTACCGTAGCCTCCCTATTATCGATGTGCCGCACTTCACACCCACAATACGGACTCTACTAGACACCGTTCCATAGACTCTAGGACTCTTAAACTCTGTGCTCTGATACCAAGCTTGTCACTCCCTGAGCCTACACCATGGACGTGATCGGCATTGGAAAACCACTTTTGTCCCCAATCATACCACTTTGCCTGGCTATTTACTCAGCGAAGACTTAGTAATAGTGGAAAAAACCATAAAAGCAATAAGATGATCTAACACTGTCTACATAAGCTGAATACAAAAACTTTTAACTAATAACTGAATGAACTAGAAACTGAAATACTAACACATTGTCTATGGAACATCTACTAAATCTATTTGAAAAGACTACCGAGACAGGCCCCAAGTAGCCTGAACTGAAATAAAACTGAAATAATATAACATGAACTAAAGAACCTCGGGTTGAAAAGAGGCCTCACCACCTTCTGGAAGCTATCAAGTTCTCAATGGAGCGGCTGCTGAGGAAATTGGTCACCTACGTCTGCATCATAAAACAATGCAGGTCCTAAGGACGTTAGTGTGTGGTATGTACGGTATGTAAGATGGCCAAAATATTTAAACAGTATATCATAATGCTTCTCAAAAGACATAAACATAATCACAATCAAATAATAACATGCTAAAAACTGATAAGAAAAGTTTAGTTTCTTAGCTTGGAGAGTTTTTTTAACCGACAACCACCACTATGAGCTTCTTGGTGATACAACGTCTTGCCCACGCTGCCAGAGTCGTCCCATACTTTGTCGGGGTAGGGAAAAAATAACTAGGGGAGTGGATCCATCCCAAACTGGGCCATCTCAGTGGCTAATGAGGAAGGTATTGTAGTACAATCCTATCCTATACTGGTACATAGTTTATGAGCTTGAGTAATTTATTCTACACTCACCCAAATTGGTGCTCAATACTACTCCCAAAATGTTCTTATATAGCTC
>JAOTQJ010169924.1:0-25581 GCA_025642045.1 Solanum sejunctum | reverse complement strand
TTTATAAGGAGAGGGCGACAGGTCGATATTTCAGAGGACACGATCCACCGACTACTTTTTTGACCCGAGTATAGAGCCTTGAGGTCGGCAGGTAAGTTTGATTGCAGATTACGATAGGTTTGAACAACATTTATTTTAATGGATCATGTATAGAGGATTGAGTTATTGAGATGGGAGGCCAGTTACATTGCAAAGTAGGGGCCAGAGCCTGCTTGGGTCACCACACATATAGTGCCTATTGTGAAGGCTTTTTACTTTCTTACCCCAAACAATTATGGTGGTCAGTTATCAGGTATCGCATCCGGCCTACACTAGCAGATAACACACTTACACAGGAGTGAGTGGGATTGGTTGATAGCATTTTGGCTGGCTATGATATAGACTAGGCTTGAAACATAGCAGAGCAGATTCATCAGTTGGCTCTCAAGCGGGCCACTTATATCCCATTTTCGGTCTTGATCTACAGACTCTGCATAGAGTCTAAGGTTCAAATATTATTTCATCATGACTAGTTGGTATTAGCCCAAAATATGTTAGAGCCCAGCATGATTAAGACTAGTGAGAATCCTATGGAACTTTAGAGGATATAGCCTCCTCTAATGCTTGAGATATTAAGTCTAGAGCCACCACAGGAGGGTTCGACAACTGCCCTTACTACTACTCCAACTATTACTACTGATGAGAAACCCTAGCACCTGAGGCAGTCGATGTTGAGAGGAGTCTAACTATAGATGCTCCTGCACTAGAGGCCAGTACTTCACAGACTCTTATATGGGGAATGGTACATATGTCTGCGTTTTTAATTCAGGCGATCGCATAGTGATTAGCACGGACTGAGGCCCAATTGTATTGACTTCTTTAGAAGTGCAGGTCATGGGTTCAGTAGACTGTTGTAGACTCAGAGGAGCAGTGCAAAACATTCACCTTATCTACTATTTAGGAGTATGTTTTTTCTGTGGATACCTGTATTGATAACTTTAAGGACTGGGTACAGACGAGGTTTGCTGAGTCCCAGCCATCAAATCTGTCAGCCATACATAAGAAGATTGCAAAACTTATGGCTGACTTTACTTCACTAGCAGTGCTAGTTACAGTTCTAGAGTCTACACCTTTAGAGCTGTTATTTGATTTGTTTGCTGAGGAGGATCCCACATAACCTTCCTGTAGTAAGAGACCTCTTATGGAGGGTGATAATATAGTTGAGAGGCATTTGCATCTGACGATCTCTAAGGTTAATGATGAGGAGGTAGAGGAAGATCTCGGGGTGGTCTTGATAATATCGAGGTGAGAATATGAGCTGAGTCTAGCCTGGGAGCATAATAGAGCGACGGATATTAGCTGATGGGATAGAGCACGGATGCTATGCAGACTACCCCACAAGAGGGAGATAATCAGATACAGCTCGAGACTAGTGCTAGGTACCAGGATCTATTTGTTTTTGACCCATTTGATGTTCACGCTCCAACAATAAAGTGGTCAATATCAAGTATAAACCTAACCAAAGGCTAGGGTCGAATTCATAAGGAATATAGGGCTTGACCAAATTGACTCACCAACAATCATTTCAAGTATCAATCAACTATATTCTCTAAAAGAAAGGGGGGGTTGCAAATTTGAGTAAAAGTCTACAAAAATTATACTAACAATCACGAAGAGGCAATCACTTTTAGGATCAACTTGGAAATTTTGTTCCCTATGATTCACTAACTCAAATACCCTGGATAACATAACCTCAATCGGGACATTGCATGCAGGATGATAACTTAGGTTCATCCAACCCTTTGGTAAATATGAAGGTCGAATTTCACCACGGTGCTTGGTTAGCAACCTTGGTGTGCCAAATAACTATTACCTATTGTCCTAGTCAATCTCTCCTTGGTTGGGTTTGGTTGATTAGAGAAGAACACATCAATCGAATCCTGTCACCCCTTTGCTTTTCCTGTGCATCACTACTTTGGTCGGAATCATGATACTAGGTGCGGTTTGGTGTTAGCCACCATCAAACAACAATTAATTTGAAGGAAAATGGATAATACATGAAAATACCCAATTAAAGAAATGCAAATAATCCGGGTTATCTCAAGCTAGCTACTCATGGTTCCCACAACCCCAAGTTGTGGGGGTTTAGCTACTGATAGCTTGAAAAAAATCACAAACAATGAATAAAATAAATATAGTTGCAAGATTACTAAAAGGAAATGAAGAAAATAAACCACCTTAGGAGTTAATTACAAGTGATGCCAATCCCCAAATTGCGCCTTCAAAGTAAAACCCTAAGTGTACTCTAAAACCCTAAAATATTCTCTTCAGAAAAGATATTCAATTCTCTACAATCTGATTCTCCCTCTTAAAACCCTAACTTATACTATATATACTATTTATAAAAAGGACCTTAAAATGAATAAGAAAAGTTGGTCGGCAGCAGTTACGGCTCATAGGTACGACTCCTAGCGTGACCTATGAGTCGTAATTGGGTTTTCATAGTTAGCACTTAACATTTTGGATTTCACTTCTATGATCCATATTATGAGTCGTGGTCTGCTCTATGACGCATACCCTGGACGTATGGCTGAAGTTCAATTTCTCAGATTTTGATTTTGGAAACTGTTAATTACTACGATCATCCCGTACGACTTGTAGCTTGGGCTGAGACTTGTAGTGGGTCTAATAGGTCCTCAAATTCAACAAAATCTACTACTTTCCCCAAGATTAAGCCAACCTGTATTTTCTCTAAAAACAAACACAAAACACATAAAACCCTTAAAAAGTCGCATTAAGAATGCACAAACTCCCTTGTTTTAGGCACCTTATGTGCTGTATTTTGACAGCAGATCACCCTTGTATTTACTTTATTTTTGATATTGTAAATTAAGGACAATGTACAGTTTTTCCGATGGGGTGTGTGCAGTTATGGATCGGGGTAAAGTCTGAGTAGCTTATGGTCCATAACTATCACAAATTTTTATCCCAAGGTTTTCTTGCCCATGTTCTTTATCCTTGTGGATATTTAATTTTTGTTGAACTGGCATGTTTGAGATACTATAGATAATATTTGTAGCATGTCACACTTGAACTTATGGTATGCACCACATTTTGATCATTATTTTGTAATATTTTGAAAATTAGTACCCACCGAAATTTTTAATTAGTAGTTAAATTGCAACCATGCATATTTAGGAGTTCGACAATATTTGTCTTGATGAGTGTGGGTAATAGAGATATGAACCATGATCTGTGAGTTTTTTATTGATAGTGTACGCAGTGTCATGTATGAGTGAGCTTATTTTGCCAGATTCATGCATATTTTATGCTAATTCAGAGCTTGCCTTGTTACTCTAAATTGGATTGTAAATTAAATGGATTAGGAGGTGATCCTAGGCCTTTGTTCTTTAAATTAGCCCACGTTAGCCTATAATAACTAGCCAACTGATGTTTTATCCCTTGTTCTAAATATTTGGGTCTTACATGAACCAGTTCTTTCCTAAACACCTAATTAGCCTAACCTTGTCTAGTGGTAAACCTTGAATTTAGCCTTGGTCTGTCCTTGATCATTGTGAACCTTAATTGACGCAAAATGCCTAAGTTGAGGGTGGCTGCCAAAAGTGGCCTTGGTTTGGGTAATAAACATTGTGTACTTCTATGTAGGCTAAAAGCCTAAATTGAGGGTGGCCAGTTTAGAAGTGAAATCATAACAATAAGGTGGTGAGCTAGGAATGAGCACAAGGAAAAAAGAAGAAGATCATGTACAGGGAGAAATAAAAAGTAAAACATGCCTTAGATTTAGATTGAAAGCAAAATGATTTGTAAAAATGAGGCAAAAGCTGAAAATTCAGAAGAAAATACCCGAAAAAGCTTTAATATGAAAAAAGGGAGAATAAGGTGAAATGATTCAAAGTGGTGAAAAATGGGGTTCACGGATGGTCTTTAGTCACTATGTTTTGAAAAATGCCCTACCAAAGTCCCATGAGCCTACATTATAAGCTAAGAAACTCCTAGAGTGATCCTAGTCCGACAAGTTGTAAATCTGAATCATGAGCATAGGGGCAAGCCTATGGTATTAGTCAATGTGCATGAATATCTTTGTGAGTGTGAGTGTAAGTGTGTTGCACAGTCTAATATCAATCATGAAATCATTATTGAGTGTGCTACTTGGGACCTTTTTTCTATGAGGGCATCTGCATTGCATTGTTAGCGCTTGACTTGTTCAGTGATTATGGATTATGGATACTCTTACTTGTCATAGTTATGTTGTCAGATGAATCATTATGTTCTAGTTTGACAAAATAGCTATCTGTTCTTATTTTGGGAAGTTGCTGTGGGTACATAACCCTGAATTGTACAAGATATATGCCATTAAGTTTTGTTCTATGTGTTACTTATTATCTAGTAGATTGAGTCATCGCTTCAGGACAAGCAATAATTTTAAGTTGAGGGTGTTAATGAGCTGTCAAAAATACAACATAGTTGATGACTAAAACTTGGTGTTTTGTGTGTTCTCAATGCGACGTTTATGATTTTTATGTGTTTGTTTTTATAGAAAAAGTAGGTTGGCACAATTTTGGGAAAAATTATAAGTTTTGTTGGTTTTCTTGAAGACATACGAGACCCTCTACGAGTCATATCTTAGTATATGAGTCATAGAGGTGGTCTTATGAAGATTTCTAGTCTTAAACCAAAAACTAAAGTTTAGCCACACGAAACTCCGTTACAAGTTATAGATCATTCTACTAGCCGTATTAGAAGGTTTTGTAGTAATTTCTAGTGTTTCCCTATGTTGGACCAAGTGCAGTAGATATAGACAACAAGAGGACAATATGAGTCGTAGATCATACTACAACTTCTAAAGATGTTTCATAGCAGTGTAGTCCAAGATCTAAGATCTGAACACAAAAGCTTAATTACGACTCATGACCCTAGTTACGAGTCATTATTGCAAGTCATAGGGTGCACCGACTAGTTTTTCTAATTATATTAGGGACTTATTTGTAAATACTATAAATAGTAAATACTATGTTATCAAGCACAGTTTTAAGAATTTTTCATAGATTACAGTTGAGGATAGAGTAGAGAGCAAGAAATTAAAGCTTTTTTCAGGGTTTTAGTTTGGAGTCTAAATTTTGGAGAAGAGATACACTTATGGATTTAAGTCATCTTTCAATCTTGTGATTCTCAACACAAATTGGGTTTTCTTGTTCCTCTCTTTTTGGGTAAGTGATTAACCATGTCTTCTCTATTCATTGTTTCTTTATTTGCCTAAAATATGAGTAGCTAAACCCATAACTTGGGGTTGTGGAACCATGAGAATCTAACCTAGAAAAC
Source organism: Solanum sejunctum (assembly GCA_025642045.1). NCBI lineage: Eukaryota > Viridiplantae > Streptophyta > Magnoliopsida > Solanales > Solanaceae > Solanum > Solanum sejunctum. The sequence continues at coordinate 20,262 of JAOTQJ010169924.1, read as the reverse complement.
CTGAATTATTTGCAATTCTTAGAATGGGTATTTGCATGTATTAATCATTTCTCTTTATTTTGAATATTTTGTAGTAGTGGCCAACATTAGAACTCTCCTAGTGTTACCTTCCCGATCCAAGTGGTAATCAATCAGAAAAGAAATTAATGAACAAGATTCAATTATGTGTTCTTATCTAATCAACCGAACTAGACCATTGAGAGGTTGACTGGGACTATAGGTAATGGTTAGTTGACCACACTAAGGAGATGGGACAAGTCCCAGAGTGAACTTGACCTTCAGCTTTGACCAAAGGGTTGGAAGAACTTATATTACCATCCTGCATGTGATATTCTAATTGAGAATTGTCATATCTGGAGATCGCCTTGACTTCAAAGAGAGGTGTATCTTGAGTGTCACCAGTTCTTCATATTATATTTGTGCACTTTTTCATCTCAGCTAGATTTAGCTTCTTCTGAAGCACCTCCACAACATCGAGGTGTTTCATTTTAGTGTATCTTGGCTCCTTCTTGTTCAATTACTCTGGTTATCTTTCTTTTCATTTGATGGTAATGGATTTGGACCTCTATCTTTTGTCTTAAGTCCTTAAAATGAAACAAAAGTTCTTCGTTGCCATAGTCAGCTCAAAATAACAATACGACAATAAAAACCACTTAGAATGTATACATATTTCCTAAAACTAAGTTGTACATAATGGTAAATTTGTCTATTAGGTGTATAAATATGCAAAAGATCACCACCCACACTTAAAGCTTTGTTAGTCCTCGAACAAATTATGATACAAGTATGCACGTACATACTTTTTCACATGTAATGTAGCCGTGCTCAAGCCACAAGTATTTATGTTGGAGGCTTATCTAAACAATGTGTTGGACATCAAACCACACATGGGTAACTCAACACCACCTAACTTCCGAAATAGACTCTACAATGCATGCAGACTCATGTGGTTGTTTAGTTCCTAGTTACTCACATTTATCATTATTTCAAAGACCATGTTCCCTCACACAAAGAATTAACTATATGTATATAATTAAATCAATAAAAATAATCATGTGTACTAACAAATGGATCTCGCACTCCCAAGTGAATCACACAATGCTCATACTCACTCTAGAATTGCCCTTAATGTATTTCCTCACACCAATATGAATATTAGCTTTCTAAATCATGTTAGAATTTTTCAGTCGTAATGAAGGCTAAAGGACAGTTAGGTATTATCTTGGGATATAAATAGTGGACCAAATTCCAAGCGCTTTATTTCATCACTTGCTCTCTTTATGTACACATTCTTTTACTCCCTCATCATCATTCCCTTTCATGGACTATTCCCTTTTGTTATTTTTTCATCCTACTCAATATTATTATATACATATATTCATATATTTAACATAAACATAAAGTTTTTTCATAAATTAAGACTTTTCTTTGGGATATCTTTTGAAAGCTTTATCCCTCCTTTCGACTTCTCTCCTAAAGCGCTGAGGGTATTTGGATCAAAATTACTGTCTCATGAAAGAAAGGGATTGGCTTATTAGTAGACTATCTTATAAGACAATTCTAAGGCTCAAAGGGGTTCTTAAGGGTATCTTTTTCAAGGTAGGTTCTAATGAAGGTCTTACATAGGCATCCAAAGAAATGCCTTGATCACTTCCTATGTCTACTCCTTACTTTGTTCAGTACACATATCAGGCAGGTTCAAGCATTTATGAAAAATAGGAAAATCAATAAAGCTCACTCACAAATAATATATGATCATTTGTAGATTAACAACTATCATAACTATTACATGCAAGTGACAAGAATTAAGAATTAAGCATATATTTAAGAATTTAAAATAGAGCTTAGGTGTCTTGAATTATTCATTTTCATGCTCATCATCACATGCCCACTAACCAATACTATAAACCATTGAAAATTACCATATATAAAACACTATGTTGATGAATACCCTTACGACAATCATCATCCATCCATTATACTGACCCGTCACTCAATTATGACTAAACAAAATACAACAGACGAGCACAGTTAAACATACAAAACAAAAAATTAAACTTAACGTCCAATTCTAATATATGCACATACATAGAAATGCATTATCTTTAACTCCTAGAAGAAACAAAAAACCATAAAGTGTTTATACATAGCCAAAAATGAATTATCCCGACCCCACACTTAAGAATTTTTACTGCCCTCACTACAAGTACTTGACAAACCCAATGAGGTAGAGACACTACCCTAACTCAATCATCTATCTTTACACTGCTGGGGCATTCGCTATATGCAGAGGTGACCCATCCTCTAGCTCTACCTCTGAATCAATGACTAACCCCTATCTCATGTGTCTTTCTTCTATTGGGATACCATCATCTATTGGCGCAAAAATATCTAGGCCCAATCCCTAGCACAACTTTAGTGTGATAATTCAATGAACATCTCAGTGTTTTCCTAATAGAGCTCATTGGGTGTAAATGGGTGGCCACCAGTGGCATTGTGTAGAATCTCAGGCCATACATCCTGCCAATAATCATCTCATCCCTATGGGCTCTCTCCAGTGTGGGACCAAATGACAACTCCAGCCTTTTAGTGTTTCTCACATTAAAGGAATGGTAGGGATGTTGGAGAAGTAGTCCAAGATCTCCTACCAAGCTATCTACAAAATAAAGTGATTAGTCCATGAAAGGCATATCTGCATCCATGATTGACTCACACCATCCTCATCGTCAATTTTAACAATGCCTAACATTGATGTCAGTGCCCTTCATCAAAGTTTGTACTAGATGAGCTGGGTGATCTGTACGCTGGAAATAAGGCTATGCATTACTATCTTGAGCTAACCACGTGTTTCCCTGTTTATGTGTGCATAGGGGAAGGATAAATAATGCACTCTGTATTTTTTTAAGTCCAACGAGCCACAAAGTGGGCCTAACAAATATGTGTTGCATGTCTTGATATGAGGGCAGAATGTTGTTCCTCGTCCAAGTAGAAAAAGGACCCTCAATAGACCCTAACAATAGATTAATTACCTTGGCGAATAGGTTGATATCGACACCTTATGCCTGCACCAAGTGTCTCCTAATATCTAGTTGTATGTTCGCATAAAACTCTCTATGCATACTCAAATTACACGATAGAGGTCTTGGAAAATGAATTGCATATAGAGTTGTTAAATCTGCCACATAATCTGTCAGACTTCCACACCAAGCTATCCTCGTTGTTTGGAACATTCAAGAAGTATTTAGCCTTAGTGTTAGTGCGATACCACCTACTCCTAAACTAAGAAAAACTGCATTAGAGTCGAATTAGAAGCTCTGTACCTAAGAAACGAATGGAGTAGCTAGTGCTTGTGATACTCCTCTATCCCTTTTTCTGTTGGTAAAGGTAGATCCCTGCCCGTGTGATGATCTCTGGAAGACATGATTATCTACAAATACATAATAAGCCAATTAATCCTATTACAAAAACATGGCCCTTTAACTCTAGAATAACAAGTAATTTTCCAACCCCACACTTAAAGTAAAACCAAGGGCACCAATGAAGATACTCATAATTCTTATTCAATAACCGCAAGCCTATAATCCAATGGCATACGCCACTTCTATAGTCTTTTAGTATTTAGACCCATGCACCTACATTCATCAGATGAGTAATCATTTCATAATTTCATATCTAAGCACAATCAACACCCCTATATCACCGAATTACACCAATTTTCATTCTTTGAGGACACCAATTCATTCGCTTTTCCATAGTACAACTCAATTTCAGTTCAAAGACCCTCAATGTCTATAATGGATCACTCAACTCAAACCAAATTTTTTCGAAGAACAAACAACTCAAACCAAAAGCCTAAAAGATAGCAACAACAAAAGTAGATCAAAGAGGACTTTATCACAAGAACAACCTACAACCCCCAATTGGAACAAACTCGCATGGAAATCAAACCTAGGGTTAGACAAAATAGGAAATCATATAATAACATATACATCTAATCCCAATGTAGGAAAACATGTTACCCATACAAAAATATCACAAAATTATCAAGTCACAAGGAAGAAATATTACAATTTTGAAGAAACCCATCATAAATATGAAAAGAATTTTGGATTTTCTTAACAAAGAAAGAGAAAACATACCTTCTATTCATGAAGAAGTAGAAGGAATTCACAAAAACCTTGATGGAATGAAAGGGCATCAGATATTGGGATAAAAATTTGGGGTTAGGGTTTCAAAAATTAGGAAATTTAGGAAAAACTTGACAAAGTTACTATTTTGGGGAGGGTGAAAGATACATGACAATAGGGGAAAAGAACATGGGGGTTGGGTTAAAAGGGTTAAAAAATGTGGGGGTTAGGTAAAATTTGGGCAAACTACACATGGATGTAGCAAATCTGTGATATGGGCATATCGCGCACCTGCGTTAGGGAAAAATTAAAAACCCTTACCTGGCTGAGATGAATGAAAATGGAACGAGTCTACGATGAGGACTAGTGTTGGACTCTTTTATTTTCGTGTCTTTTTTGTTCTGAAGAAATTTAATTTTTCTATTGTTCGAACTAAAAAAATTAGAGTACCCCTGGGCAAGTGATAAAATATTAAAACTTGTGTATTTGGACACTTAAACAATGAAATTATCAAAACAATTACATAATATATGAAACTAACAAAATAAATTATTTGATGCTTAAATTTGTTTTAATCCTTAGAGAAGAAGTTGAAAATTAAAAATGATGTTACAACTAGAAATACATCACCATGGGTTGCCTGCTGTGTAGTGCTTGATTTAACATCATAGCATAACTCTGCATCAAAGCTCATTAATTTATTTGCCAACTCGATGATCCTCTAATCGCACTCAACAACAATGCTAATATAGTGCTTCACCTTTGTCCATTCACCAAGAACATAAATGTCTTTGTTACATTCATAGCTCCATAGCACCATGCGAAATCATGCTCACAACTTCCAAACGGTCTGCTACTAGACATTAGCTTACTTGAAAACAACTTTAGTCCAAAGTTAAAGAGAAGTATCACCTTTTGACCATGCCTGAATAAACATTTGAAAATGTGTTTATCCTGACATTTCTTGGTCCTCTCCTTGTACAATTTGGCATTCTCATATGTAAGCAACCCAAATTCCTCTAACCTTTGCAATGTTCCCTTCGCTTCTTCCCTACCAACTTTGGGTCTAAGTGTAGCTTCTTTATTGTGTAGTGAGCTTGGTGATCCAACTCCACTAATAGGTTGTATGCCTTGCAAAATGCCATTTGATAAGGAGATGCTCCAATCAGAGTCTTATACACCATTTGATATGCCCACAAAGCTTTATCTAATTTGAGTGCCTAGTCTTTCCTTATAGCATTCACCATTTTTTGCAAGATTTACTTGACCTCCCTATTGGACACTTTAACCTATCCACTTATTTTATGGGTGATATATAGTTTCCACTTTAAGCCTCACACCGAATTTGGCCAATAGGTTCTTCATTGTCTGGTTGATGAAGTGCACCCCTTTATCACTAGTACTAGCTCTAGGAGTGATAAATGTGGTGAAGATATTCTTCTTTATGAACTTACTCACTACCTTAAAGACATTTGTAGGCTATTGCCTTCACCAATTTGGAAACATAGTCCACAATAACTAGAATGTATTGATTTACAAAGGAGGCTGGGAATGGTCCTATGACGTTCATTCCCCATACATTAAATATCTCTATTTCAAGAATGTTTATCAATTGCATCTCATGTCTCCTCGAGATGGGTCTGGTCCTTTGGAGTGCATCACAACATTAACATACCCTGAATCTATAAATAATGTTGACCAAAAGAAACTACACTAAAGTGCCTTACGAGCTATTCTTTTTGCTCTATGATGCCCTCTAATGAGTCTGTGTATTGGACTCATTTTGGGCTAAGAATGCAAAGAAATATTGTCCTTGGTGTGATATAATGTTTCAAATACTAACTAATATACATGTGTTATGTCAAGAATGAAGCTAGAAGTGCACAAGTGGACAACACTCCACAAAACGTGGAAAAGGAGCAAAAATGTGAGAAAGGCGAACAAATGCAGCTTAACTAACATAGTAAGTGTATTGACAAATGCTCTGTGAGACCACCTAATATTTTAGCGACCAATTCGAAAGTTCATGCTAAAAAGGTAGTCAGAATTGAAGTCGCAAATCATATTTTGTGTACTGTTGAATGGGTAGAGAGACCACTTATTATTGTAGAACTCAGGTCACCAAGCTCATCATAGAAGGGCGACGTAAAAGGAACTTCGGTGAATCATTGAACATGATCAATGGAGTAATAGACTATTGCCTAATTTTTTAAAGACTTAAGCCTCAAAGGAGATGCAAAGGAAAGTGGTCAAGTGCATATTCTGCACATCACCTAAATGCTCGGTGATAGCCGACATTGACTGCCAATGGAAACTTGGCGCACAAGCTTTTCTAATTTTGCAAGAAGTATTTAAGAATTTTGGAAAGGACATCATACATATCATTTACTTCAAGTTCTAAAGATAGATAGATAGATAGATAGATAGATAGATATAGAGAGAGTAAGATAGAGATATTAGGGTACTTAGAATATTCTTGCTCAACTGAATAAGGGTGAGAGGGTTTCAAGCTTATGAAGGGTCAAATTAGAGAGATTTGCTGGTTTAAATCAACTTTTCTCTTATAATTCTTGTTACCCATGTACTCAACTACTAAAATTGGTATTGAATCTTTATTTTCAAGCATGAGTGGCTAAAACCTCTATGTTCGGGTTGTGCAATTAATATGGGTCTTTGATTTCTATACTAGATCTTTGATATTTTGACTATATTGTTGTTAATCTGAGTGAATTTATGTCCATTTCTAAGTTTTACTATAATCCTAACGTTCCAAACTTGGGGTTTATTTCAGATCTTTAATTATTACTTTAATTTAAGTAGATAGAGTGTGGAATAGATGTATTACCTATAAACTTTTAGGGTTTCAATTGAATGTCACAACCATGGATTCAATGGCTAAGGTGTTAGGTGGTTTGGTATGTCTGCTTAGGCCAAGCATGTCCTCGAGTAATCTACATATGATATAATAACTGAATTATTCAAAATGCCTTATTGTCATAATTAAAGCATAAGTTACTAGCATCCTAGCCTATTCACTCATCTTTAACCCAATTAGTCAAATGTCTAGACTCAACTTTGTAGATCTACTCCCATATTTGCGCATCTCCAACACCTTTCTACCTTTGTTGAATAGTTTCCTAACTTAGTTGTTGTTTGCAAAATCTCAATTTTAATTATTGTAACCACCTAATTTGAACATATAATTGCCTAATTCAATGAAATACTTCACCTCTCGAACCACCATTCCCTGGGGTGTTTGACCCTGACTCTATTGTTGGGTAATATGCTAATGATAACCATTCTTACTTCCCTATAGTAATAGGATTGAGTGATCATAAAAAATGGCTTCGTTGTCGGGGAATGGTTCTAGTTTATGACTGAAGTATTTGTTGAATTTAGTTCTTGTACTTAGACTTGTTTTATTAATTGGTGTTTTTCTTTACTTTTGTGAAAATAGGTGTTAAGATGGCGAATGAAGGAAGTTTCCAATGTGACAACATTGGAGAAATGAATGATTCTAACATGTCAACTAGGACTAAGTGAGGAGTACTAGAGCCTTCTAACTACCCCCATTGGATGCAGGAGATATAGTTCACATCACTAGCATGATGTTTGTTGCTACTTTAATTGAAAAGGTTGTTTGGAGAGCTCACCCCAGAGGATCCCTATGAGTATCTCAAGAACTTCATTGATGTGCGTTTATATTTCAATTTTCGAGGAGTCCCTCGAGAGGCCATCAGTTTGAGGCTCTTCCCATTCTCTATCACTAGAAAAGCTGTGAGATGGTTAGCTAAGCTTTCTTAGGACTCGATCACTTCATGGGAGGAACTCTAAGATGCATTCCATTGTAGATTTTACCCTCCTTCAAAAATGGTCAACCTAAGAAAAGTATTGAAAACATCAAATGAATTGATGGTGAACCATCACATGAGATGTGGCTAAGGTTAACTCTTTCTTCAATGCCCAAATCATTGAATCTTGGACCACTTATTTTTGAAATACTTCTACCTAAGTCCTGATGCATTCAACAAAGGTGTGACTGACCAGTTCATACAATGTGGAATCATGAAGCAAACTTTTGCTGCTGCTTGTAAGCTATTAGATGACATGACCAAGATTAATCAAGCTTTGTATACAAGGGATGACCTTGTATTTGTCCAACTCGAAACATGTTAATGGTAAAGAGAGAGATGAAAACATAGCCAAAATGTTGACTCAGTTCGATCTCTTGACCAAGCATATAATGGGAGGAAATAAAAAAAAGTGATAATGTTGTGGTTATTGCTGGTGATATGGTGTATGATAATATACCATATGAAGGGGCATATAATGAAGAGGTACATTATATGGGTAATTAGATGATGGATTCTTGGTCGGCTTTTCTAAGGATACTCGTGAACCAAAGTTTGAACAATGGTGCTGGATGGCAAGATAGAGCATGGTCAGAACAACCTTAAGTTGGAGGTTGGAGAGACTGTGATGGAGCAAGGAATAAGTATGTTCCACCCCATGATAGGTTCAAGATTACTGACCCTATGGTGAACATTGAAAACTTCTGGACTGAGGACATGTTGTCTCTAATTTTGAACAAGGTTTAGGCCTCCAAAAAAGTTCAAAAGATAATGACGTTCAATTTTTCATAGATGAGTCAAATCATGACTTCTACTTGGTAATATAACAACCCATCTAAACCAATTGAGGAAAGGAGGACTACCCAGTGAAGCAGTGGCTAAACTAAAGAGTGCAGAGCATCAGTATTTGACTATCATCACCCCCAGTGGAAAAGTTGTAGAAGGTATTCAACCCATACCTATGGTTGAAGAAGGTAAGAAATAATTGGAAGAAGAAGAAGGGACTGTTAGTGCCATTTCTAATAATGATTTAGTTATTAATGAAAGTGATGAGACTCTTGGCAATCACAAGAGTAGTGAAAAAGAGAAAGTTTGGGGGTGATGTTGTTAGTGCTAAAAGAGCACCCGCTTCCCAAGGAATTTGATTTTAGTTGTGAAGTTGAAAGCTCCTCATGCAAAGACCGATCCTCCATTCCCTCAAAGATTGAAAAAGAAAGAGGGGGATACCAAGTTTCAAAATTTCATTCTATATTCATTTCTCTGTCAATAAATGTCCCATTAGTTGAGTCGACAACTCTGATTCTAGAGTATGCAAAGTTTATGAAGGTTTTGGTTACCAGACCGACCCTGGAGTGTTAGACGATTGAGGTGTCTCATATTTACAGTGCTATCTTGATAATTAACTTAGTAGCTAAGAAAGAGGACCCTATTGGTGCATTCACAATTCCCTGTACGATTGGAGCTTGAAAATTTAATAAGGCACTATATGATTAAGGCATAAGCATAAATCTCTTGCCCCTAACCATATTTTAAGAGTTAGGGATGGATACCCTTTCGCTAACTATGATGCGGTTGCTTATGGCTGACCAGTCCATCAAAAGACTGATTGGAATTCTATATGATGTTTTGGTGAAGGTAGAAAAGTTCATACTACTAGTCGATTTTGTGATGTTCGATTGTGAGGTAGATGTATGTCACGACTAAAACCTAGGGTCTAGACATGACACGGCGAATGGGGAACCCAAAGGGACCCTAAATAGGCCTCTTAGCATAATTCACACATCCTTGGTTGCGAAAGCAAAATAAACATTAATAAGTGATATAATTAAAAAAGAAAGCGAGACTAAGGGAAATCTTTGATAGTCATGAAGCATAAAAGAGTCAAGCTCATAGCATATACATACAGAGTATCAAACAACACCTATACTTTAGAATGGAGCAAGGGTCAAGACACTCCTCGGGCTTACCCTTATAATAATAAATACTCAGCATAAGGAGTCTCAACATAAAATGAAACAAGTAGATATTGTACTCCAAATTGAGGACTCACAAAAGCTTTCTCCGAGAATCGAACTAGCCACGTGGAGGCTGATGATCAAAAGGAGCTCTGATCCCTACATAGTGATACCATGTAGGCATAAAATATGCGTTAGTACATTTGAATATACTAAATATGTGCAATTCAATGCAATAAGGATATAAGTCATCATATTCAAAATGCATACATATAGGAAATAAATATAATCTCAACATGACATGTAAGATTAATGCTTGCAATAACTCATGCTTCAAAAATATTAAACTTGCATAAAGAAAGACCTTAAATGACTTAGACCAAGCGAGCTACTACTTGGAATCCAAGCCATGACACACTCGTGGTAAGGTGATCGAGGCATTTTACCCCCTCGATAATGTGTGTTCTACTTGTCGTGAATTACCATATAATGAATGATCTGAGGCATGTTACCCCCTCAAGAAGGTGTATCTTAACTAAATGGATCAACCAGAAATCCATAAGAGAGAATATATATAATCCTATTTTCACGACCCAAGCTTAGGGCCCAGACGTGGCTAGGGAATAGGAAACTCGAAGAAACTCCAAACAAGCCTCTTAGTATATCATTATACATCCATGGTTGTGGAAGCAAAGAAAATAACAAGAAATACTAAACTGGGACAATCGAGGCTAAGGGAACACTTTTATATCATAAACATCAAGAGTCAATAGAGTCAAGCTCATAGCATAGATACATGTCATGTCCAATAATACCTTTACTACATAGATAAGAGCGGGGCCAAGAAGAAGAAATCGGGCTTACCCTCAGAGTCAATACATAAGTCAAAAGAGAAAGTCATAATACATAGCAAAAGATCATAAGTAACGTCCCCAGAATGGAGGACTCACCAAAAAGTTTGATAGAAGTCATACTAGCCACATAGAGGATGATGATCAAGCAGTACACTGGTTCCTACATAGTGACATCATGTAGGCATAGAGTATGCATTAGTACATTTGAATATACTAAGTATGTAGGATGCAATACAATAAGAGATTGGCTTCATAGTCAAAATGCATACAAACAGAAAATAGCTAGCATAATAACAATATGACATGTATGATTAGTGCTTAAGTAAAACATGCTTAAATAGAACATAACATATGTGTAAGAAGAGACCATTTACTATTGGCAGATCATCACACCCTTCCACTCTTGTTGATTAAGGTACAAACCCTATCAATGGGTTAGTGGTTTGTCGCACCCTACCACCCTTTGTGCTGGAGTACAAACCCCCTAATAGGTTGATAGGTACAAACCCCTAACAAGGTTGGTGGATCATCATACCCTACCACCTATGGTGCTCGAGTACAAATCTCCCAATCGATGGATGGGTACAAACCCCCAACAAAGTTACCTAGTTCATGACCCCCCACTAGGGCATGGTCATATTTCAACACTATATAGAGATCACTATATTCGTGCATCCATTTCATCATAATTTCATCATATCATCACCATATCATCATCATATAGTCGTTCAATTCATAAGACATGCATTGGACCTTCAATTTATCAAGAAACCATAACCGAACATTTTATCAAACACTTATAGTGTGTGTAGTACTAGTGTAAAACCATGAAATTCAATAGTGAAATAATGCTAGAAAATTCAACCTAAAACCTTCAATAGATACTTAGGAACACCCTCAAGCAATTTTCATCAAAACCCTTCATCAAATCTTACAATAGACCTTAGTTTTATACCTCAAAACATAGCAAAACTGTTACAATTTCATGAGATTCAACATAGTGTGCATGATTTTCATAATAAGAGAGAACCAATTGTAAATCAACTTTAAATCATGCAAATTAAAGTAAAAGGAAGCTTGGGTATCATGGGTGAAAGAAACCCACGAAAGAAACCCACATATCTTAGCTTTAGAGATGAAATTGATGAAGATTGGGGATGGACACTTGAAGCTTGAGAGGAATTCCTTAGATCTGGAGATGGTTTTGAGACTTGAGTTTAGGTGTAAAACATTAGCTAAGTGTTTAAATGAGTATTGGGGAATATTTAGAATGATATGAAGGTGAAAATGGTGAACTAAAGGCATTTTCACATTTGAGAACACTTAGGACCAAGACTTAAAAGTATTGGACCGAAGTCAAAACTGGGCAAAATTTAACACTAGTGTGTGCCCTTAGCATGTCGCGCAAGGGGGGCAAAAAGCTCTCTGGAATTTACATTTTAAAAAAAAATCAACATTGCTAATCATTTGCTCTTAAATCGGGTTTAGACCTATTTTCAACTCAAAATGACCCCCTTAATGAGAATATGAAGTCGGATTTTCGATATCAAGCTCGAATTTTGAGACATATAGAAATTATGATTTCGAGCACTTTTGAGGCACATTTTTGGGCACTTTTTGGGGTCGTTACTATATCTCCCCCTTGGGAACATTCATCCCCGAATGTCAAAGAAATGTATATGAGAAACACCAACACGAAAAATTTTAGTGCACATAAAGATGCAACAACACATTTAAATATCATTTCAAAATCTCATCATAAGTGTAAAATCATCACGAACTTAGTCAATTTATACCTGGACATATGCAATGACATGAGGGCTGAATTTAAGACTTGACATATAAAGGACTTAGGTCAGTACCTTAGGCTTGGGTATAGTGGAAAAGGTAAGGATATTGTTTTTGCATATCAGCTTCGACCTCCCAAGTAGCACTTTCCACTTATTGATTCCTCCAAAGGACCTTGATGGAAGCAACCTCTTTGTTTCTCAATCTCTTCACTTGCCTATCCAAGATCTGAACCAGAACATCTTCATAGGCCAAATTCTCTTCAAAAGCACCCACAACATCTAGAGGCACAATGGCATTTGGATCACCCTACATATTTCCACAACATGGACACATGAAACATTGGATGAATCAAATCCATTTCTCTAGGCAATCATAACTCATATGCTACCTTGTCAACCCTTCTCATCACCCTATAGGTTCCCAAATATCTTGGGCTTAACTTGCCCTTCTTACCAAAATGGACCACACCCTTCATGGGTCACACCTTCAAATAAACTCAATCACCAACTTGGAATTTAAGATCCCTTCTCCTTATATCGGCATAGGACTTTTGGCAACTTTGGGCCATCTTCAACCTTTCTCTAATCATTCTAACCTTCTTAAGAGCCTCCATAACATGATTTGGTCCCAACAAAGCTACCTCCCCTACCTTAAACCAACCAACCGGTGATCTACAATGTCTCCCATATAGAGCCTCAAATGCAGCCATACCAATACTAGAATGATAACTATTATTGTAGGCAAACTTAATCAATGGAAGATTATCATACCAACTACCTTTAAGCTCTAACACACATGCCCTAATAATATCCTCAAGGGTTTGGATGGTTCTCTCGGCTTGGCCATCCGTTTGAGGATGGAAGGCTGTCGAAAGCTTAACTCTAGTACTAAGACCCCTTTGAAAGGACCTCCAAAAGTGAGAAATGAATTGTGCCCCATGATCCGATATGATGGACCAAGGAACCCCATGCAACCTTATCAAGACATGAATATACAACCTTGCATAATCTTCATCCCCATATGTGGTCTTAACTAGTAGAAAGGGGGCTGATTTTGTCATCCTATCAACTACTCCCAAATGGAATCAAAGCCCTTTCTAGTCTTGGATAACCCAACCACAAAATCCATATTAATCACCTCCCACTTCGAAGTAGGAATCTCAATATCTTGAGTTAGGCCACCCAACCTTTGATATTCAGCTTTGACTTATTGACAACTATAACGATCGAAAATGAATTTGGCAATGTCCTTCTTTATGCCTCCCACCTAATACACCTCTATTAAGTCTCTATACATTTTGGTAGAACTGGGGTGTATAGAATAAGAAGACTTATAGGCCTCATCAAGGATCTTTCCTATCAAACCATCAACATATGGTACACACAACTGACTTTGCTACCTAAAGGAACCATCTTTCCCTTGGGAGGAAACCTCTACCTTGCCCTCTTTCACCAAAGACTTCAATTCTAATAAGGAGAGATCAAGATCTTGTTTTGGTATCACCTCATTAATCAAGCAAGACCTAGAACCATCAACAACAACAATACCTCCATTACAAACCTCTTCCAACCTAACTCCCAATCTATCCAATCGATGCACCTCCCTAGCCATCTCCTTATCACCACCATCAGCATGAGCTGGGCTACCCATAGAAACCCTACTCAAAGCATCCGCTACCACATTTTCCTTATCGGGATGATAATGCACACTCATATCATAGTCATTAAGAAGTTCTAACCATCTCTTTTGTCTCAAGTTGAGATCCTTTTGAGTGAAGACATATTGTAGGCTCTTATGATCGGTGAACACATCAACATGCACCCTATTCACATATTAATGCCAAATCTTTAAAGCAAACACAATGGCAGCTAACTTAAGATCATGGGTAGGGTAGTTCTTTTCATGCACCTTGAGTTGTATAGAAGCATAAGCTATGACCTTACCATTTTGCATTAACACACACCCCAAACCAACCTGGGAAGCATCAAAATACACAACAAATACCTCAAGCCCATCCGATAGTGACAATATAAGAGAGGAGACAAGCTTATCTTTCAAGGTTTGGAAGATCCTCCCATAATCATCGCTCCACACAAATTTAGCCTTCTTTTGAGTCAATTTTGTCATAGGAGAAGTAATAGAAGAGAACCTATTCACGAAACATTGATAATACCCCACTAAGCCCAAGACACTCCTAATATCTGATAGGGTCAATGGTCTAGGCGAATTCCTAATAACATTGACTTTTTTAGGATCCATCTTAGTACCATCCCCCGACACCACATGTCCTAGGAAGGAAACGCCCCTCAACCCAAATTCACACTTTTCATATTTTGCATACAATTTCTCCTCCCTCAATCTTTGCAACACAACCCTCAAATGAGCCTTATGCTCCTCCTTACCATGAGAATAGATCAAAATGTCATTAATAAAGACCACAACAAAGGAATCAAGGTAGGGTTTAAAGACCCTATTCATTAGGTCTATAAAGATATCTGGTGCATTAGTCAACCTAAAAGACATCACCACAAATTCATAGTGCCCATACCTAGTCCGTATAACCATCTTGGGAATATCACACTCCCTCACTTTCACTTGATGATACCCATTCCGAAGATCAGTCTTAAATAAATAGCTAGCCCTTGCAATTGGTTAAACAAATCATCAATCCTTGGAAGAGGGTACCTATTCTTTATGGTGACCTTATTGAGTTGAGGGGAGTCAATACACATCCTAAAGGAGCCATCCTTATTTTTTACAAACAATACCAGAGCACCCCATGGTGATTGGATAGGTCTAATAAATCCCTTCTCCAACAAGTCCCTCAAGTGTTCCTTGAACTTCTTCAACTCCACTGGGGCCATACAGTAAGGGGAAATAGAAATGGGTTGAGTATCGAGGAGGAGGTCTACGGCAAAGTCTATTTCACTTTTAGGAGAAACACTAGGAAGATCATTAGGAAAGACATAAAGAAAGTCATTTACAATCGGAACTCACTCTATAGGAAGCACTTTAGACTCCATATCCCTAACCCTCATAAGATGGTAAAGATACCCCTTAGAGATCAATTTATGAGCTTTAATGCAAGAGATGAATCTACCCTTGACAACCACATCTTGAATTTCCTACTCAAGGATGGGTTCTTTTGGAAATCAAAACTATCGCGACCCATGCCAAGGGCGTAGATATGACACGACGAATGGCGAACTCGAAGGAACCCCAAACAAGCCTCATAACTTGTTATTATACATCCTTGATTGCGGAAGCATATAAAAGACATATAGAATAAGAATAAGGGCAATGGGGCTAAGAACTTACATAAACATTATAATCAAGAGACAAGAGTCAAAACTCATACATAGATACACAACATGTCCAACAATCACCTCTAATACATAGATAGAGTGGAGGCCAAGACAAAGCTACCGGGATCACCCTTATTGTCAATAGAACATAAAGAAGTGTCTCAATACAAATCAAGAGAAAGAACATAAACCAAGGTCCCCAAAGTGGAGGACTCAAAAACAATCTTGTAATAGCATCGTCTAACCATATGGAGAAGGAGGATGATCAACTTGAACATCGGTCCTTACATAGTGACATCATGTAGTCAAGAGTATGCTTTAGTATATTTTGAATGTATTAAGCATGTGGGATGCAAAGCACAAAACATAATCTTCATAATCAACATTCACAATAACAGATAATAGGCATGGGATAGCAATATGACATGAATGCTCAATGCATAAGTAAAACATGCTTAAGTAACTCATGCTCATATAAGATGTCATATGTGAAGAATAGACCAAACTAGATATCCAAATATATAACCCTTTGGTAGGTTAATGATGATGCTACCCCATCACTTAGGTGGATAAGTACGAACCCTTATCTCAGTTGATGAGTATAAACCCCAATCTAGGTTAGTGATGATGCTACCCCATCACTAGGTGGAGAAGTACGAACCCTTCCCTCGGTTACTTGGGTTCTTGACCCCCTAGATTGGGCATGATCTAATACAACACTTTATTTAGGATTTATCATAAGCTCTACTGCAATACTTCATATTGGAATATCATATACACAAGCTTATTTCATTATCATAACATCATTCATACCATATCTCATGCTTTGGACCTTTAATTCCTCAAGAAACCATAACTGGACATTTTATTAAACAACTTAGGGGTGTGTAAGGGGGCAAAAGACCATGCAATTTAGAGATGAAATCATTCAAGAAAATCTGTTGTAAAGCCTTCATTCAACACTTTACAACACCCCTAAGACATTCACATTAAAATCCCTCATCAAATGCAATATTAGATCTAAGATTTGGAGCTCAAAACATGCTAAAACAACCGTACTTTCATGAATTAACATCACTGTGTAGTAAATTTCTCAATATACAAGACTAACATGTAAAATCATCTTTAAATCAAGCAATATTAGTAAAAAAGAGGCTTAGGCACCATGGATGAAAGGATCAAATGGTTCAACACCACATACCTTAGCTTTGGAGAAGTTCTTGGTGAAGGTTGAAGATGAAGGCTTGAAGCTTGAAGAGAATCCTTAGTTCCAGATAAGGATTTTAATTTTTCAAATTTGGAGTGAAAATATGGCTAAGTGTTTTGGGGAGTATTGGAAACTGTGTTGATGATATAAGGATGAAATTTGACTAAGTATTTTGGAAAAATACTTTTGGAAAAATTAAGCCCAACACTTAGAATATTTTGGACTGCACAAGAAAACATTGCAAGGCAAAATACACATCTCCTCATCCCAGAGAGGACGCGGAGAAGAATTTACACTAAAGTGCGCCCAAGGCGCATCGAGGGATCGCGAAAAGGCCTCTGGAATTCATCACTTAAAATATTATTATTGCTAATTTTTTGCTTTTAAATTGAGGTTAAACCCTTTTTCACCTAATTTTGATCCCCTGATCACAAATATGAAGTCAGATTTTTGAAATAACGAACAATTTTTTAGATATATGGAAATTGAAATTTCATACATTTCGAGGGACATATTTAGGCACTTTGTGGGGTCATTTCAGGAACTTGACCCTACGGGTTCTATAATCAATAGAAGTATAGTATGCATGCAATCAATACTTCCCAAGAATAATATTAAAATCAACCATGTCTAACCCAACAAAATCTCAAGGCCAGATTTTATATAAAATGCAAATAGGACAACTTCTATAAACTTTTCTAGCAGTACGTATTCCCCAATAGGATTAGACACCTCATATGACTCATGCAACAACTCGGGGTCAACATGGAACTTTTGGGCAACAAAGAGAGTAACAAAATAAAGAGTGACACCCAGATCAATTAATGCATACACATCAAAGTCAAAGTTTTTTAACATACCGTTGACAACATCGGGGACTTCATCAACCCCTTACCTCCTATGCAAAGTATAAAGTCAATAATTCCTTGGGGCACCATATTATCGGCCATATTTCCCCAATGGGACCTCATTAGCACCTTGTGGATGAACCTATTCGCCCTTGTTATGATCTCAGGGGCAAGACACCTTTTTGTGACCCACTTCCCCCCAACCAAAGCAAGCATTACTATCTCTCAAGCATAGGCCTTATACCTATTACCACACCTAGGACACACTTCATTAGGAACCACAACACCAACACTTGGGTCCATGGGAAGTCATTGGAAAATCCCTTATTAGAAGCATGAGGGGCCCCTTAGCCTTGGTGGATCCAGACATCATTTTGAAACTTACCCTCAAAACAGGCCCTCTTGGCCTCATGACCCTTCCCCTTCCTCAATTTCTCCCCTTCCATTTGCTTGAAAAAGGTCATGAACCATGATAAGTCCATGTAACTAATCAACATGGCAGACCAACACTCTTCACTAACCAAGTTGGACACACCTATTATAATTTTGTTCATCCTAGATCTCGAGTCGGCCACCAAATGTGGAGCATATCTTGAAAGTTGGTTAAACATAAGGGCATACTCCCTCACACTCATAGACTCTTGTCTAAAATTCATAAATTCCACCAACTTAGCTTCCCTAAGTTCAAGGGGGAAGAACCAATTAAGGAAGGCCACCTTGAACTCCTCCCAAATACCACATAGTTGACTCCCTTCTCCTCTTCATTGGTTATACCATATTTGTGCTATCCCTTTGAGTTGGTAGACCACCAACTCTACCTTATCCTCTGACCTCACACCCATGATGGACAAATTTTGTAGACCTCATTAATGAACTCTTGGGGGTCCTCACTCACTTTTCACCCATAGAATTCCGAGGGATTCATTCTCATGAAGTCTCTTACCCGAGAGGAGCATAAGGGGCTTAGGCCACGAGGTTGGCTTAATTAGCCACCAGTTGTGCAAGTAAAGTGAGAGCATCCCTAAGCTCCCAATTGGCAAGTTGCCCGTTAGGAATGCAGGCTCATCTTCCCCTCATATTAGGCATTATCTAGCATAGCAAAGAACAATCGTTAAGGGAAAAACTGACTTTAACTGTATAGCATGAATTAGAGCGTGAAGAAGGGAAACATTTTCTAAAATGTCTCATAGTACATACTCATAGTTATGGTGCACAACACAACCATGAATAAGACTCTAAGAAACATGGTATGTTGGACTCCAAGGATCTAATATCCTAGTGCTTTGATACCACCTTTGTCACGACCCAAGCCTAAGGCCTAGACGTAATCGGTGAATAGGAAACTTGAGGGAACCCCAAACAAGCCCTGTAGCATATTATTACACATCCTTGGTCATGGAAGCAATAGAATACAACAAAAAATAGTAAAGTGGGACAACCAGGGAAAACGGAACACCTTTATATCATAAATATCAAGAGTCATTAGAGTCAATCTCATAACATAGATACATGTCATATCCAACAATACTTCTACTACATAAATAAGAGCGGGGGCCAAGAAAAAGTAACTGGGATCACCCTCATAGTCAATACATAAGTCCAGAGAGAAGATCATAATATATAGCAAAAGATCATAAGTAACGCCCTTGGAATGGAGGACTTACCAACAAGTTAGATAAAAGGCATACTATCCACGTGGAGGAAGATGATCAAGCGCTACACCAGTTCATACAAGGTGACATTATGTAGGCATAGAGTATGCATTGGTATATTTGAATGTACTAAGTATGTAGGATGCAATGCAACAAGAGATAGGCATCATAGTCGAAATGCATAGAAATACATAATAGCTAGCATAATAACAATATGACATGTATGATTATGTAGGACATAACATATGTGTAAGAAGAGGCTATTTAAAATTGGTGGATAATCACACCCTACCACCCTTGGTGATTGAGGTACAAAACCCATCAATAGGTTGGTGGATCATCACACCCTACCACTCTTAGTGCTGTAGTACAAATCTCTCGATAGGTTGATAGGTACAAACCCCCAACAAGGTTTGTGGATGGTCGCACCCTACCACCCTTTGTGCCGAAGTACAAATCCCCCGATAGGTTGATGGGTATAAACCCCAAAAAAGGTTACCAGGTGCATAATCCCTAGGTAGGGAATGGTAATATTCTAACACTATATAGAGAGCACCATATACATGCATTCATTTCATCATCATTTCATCTTTATTTTATCATATTATCACCAGATCATCATTATATAGTCGTTCAACTCATAAGACATGAATTGAACCTTCAATTCCTCAA
>JAOTQJ010169915.1:0-25583 GCA_025642045.1 Solanum sejunctum | reverse complement strand
GTGGGTTAGGCAATAAAACAGAGGAAACTCTGTCGAAATTTTTGTGAAATTCCTTAGCTGTTGTAAGTAAAGATTCAATGTAATTTGTTGTCGCGGTGCCCTATCGGCACCATTCGCGGCCCCTGGGTTGGGTCGTGACACATAACATCAATCATATCATATCTCATGCTTTGGACCTTCAAGTCCTCAAGAAACCATAACCGAATATTTTATCTAACACCTTGGGGAGGTGTAATAAGGGTAAAAGACCGTGCAATTTAGAGATGAATTCATGCAAGAAAATCTTTTACAAAACCATCAATCTACACCTTGCAACACCCCCAAGACATTCGCAGCAAAACCCCTTATCAAATCCAACATGAGATCTAATATTAAGAGCTCAAACCATGCTAAAACAACCATACTTTCATGGACTAAAATCACTGTGCAGTAAATTTCTCAATATACAAGACCCACATGTAAAATCAACTTTAAATCATGCAATATTAGTAAAAATGAGCTTAGGCACCATAGGTGAAAGGGCCCAATGGGTCAACACCACAAACCTTAGCTTTGGGGAAGTTCTTGGTGAAGATAGAAGATGGAGGCTTGAAGCTTGAAGAGAATCCTTAGTTTCAGTTGAGAGTTTTAGGACTTGAATTTGGGGATGAAAATATGGCTAAGTGTTTGGGGAGTATTGGGAAATGTTATGAGGGATATGAGGGTGAAGTTTGGCCAAGTATAGGTTAAAATATGTATGGGAAAACTTGGGCCCAACACTTACAAAACTTAGGATGAACTAAAAACAAGCAATCATAAATTAAAATGCATACATTAGACAATAGGCATAGTATAACAATATGGCATGTATTATTAATGTATAAGTAAAACATGCTTAAGTAACTCATGCACATATAAGATATCATATGTGTAGAATAAAACCAAGCTAGAATCCCAACTTTGGTTGAGAGATGCCATTCAGACCTGGATACCCTAGTGGAAAGGTACTTACCCCTCACATGGTTGACACCATTCACACTTGGACACCCTGGTGGCAAGGTACTTACCCCTCACATGGTTGATGCCATTCACATATAGACACCCTGGTGGCAAGATACATACCTCTCACATGGTTATATGGGATCCTATACTCCCCGAATTGGCCATGATCTAATGCAACACATTATATAGAACATATATATCGTGTACATAAGCTCATTTCATTATCATAACATCAATCATATCATATCTCATACTTTAGACCTTCAATTCCTCAAGAAACCATAACCAAGGACATTTTATCAAATACCTTGGGGGTATGTAATGGAGTTGAAAGACCATGCAATTTTGGAGATGAAATCATGAAAGAAAATCGATTGTAAAATGAGCAATCGATACCTTGCATACCCCCAAGACATTTATATCAAAATCCCTCATCAAATCCAACATTATATCAAAAATTTAGATCTCAAAACATGCTAAAACAACAATACTTTCATGAGCTAAAATGATTGTGCAATAAATTTCTTAATATACAAGAACCACATGTAAAATCAACTTTAAAACATTCAATATTAGTAAAAAGGAAGTTTAGGCACCATGGGTGAAAGGACCCAATGGTTTAACACCACATATCTTTTGTTTGGAGAAGCTCTTGGTGAAGATTGAAGATGGAGGCTTAAAGCTTGAATAGAATCCTTAGTTCCGGTGAGGGTTTTCGGACTTGAATTCGGGGGTGAAAATATGGCTAAGGGTTTTGGGTAGTATGGAATGTTTTGGGGGATATAAGGGTGAAATTTCGCTAAGTATAGGTAAAAAATATTTGAGGAAACTTTATCCCAACACTTAGAAAAATTAGGACGCACTAAAAAAAAGCAGTCACAAATTAACATCAATGCGCGTCACGAAGAGAATGCTCACTGCTCTCTAGAAATCGCACTTTTGAAAATTGAAATTGCTAAATTTTTAACTCTTAAATTGATATTAGACCCTTTTTTAGCTAATTTTTATCCCCTGATTGCAAATATGAAGTCAGATTTTTGAAATAACGAATGAATTTTGAGATATATGGAAATTAAAATTCTTGGCATTCCGAGGCATACTTTTGGACACTTTTTGGGATCATTTCAACAATCCAACATTTGATCCATAAATGGCATAAGAAAATGATCTTTCTCCATCTATAAAATCAAATGTCAATAATCCACACATACACGCCACCCGGTTATCAATCTAGCTAAAGTAAGTTTTTTTTTATTTCATTTTGCACGACTGTGAGACCACCCTTCTTGGTTACGCATTGCATCGGACTAACCTAACAACTATTGGATATTGCATAGATCACTCTGGCATCCAACCACTTGATGATTTTCTTCTTCACTAATTCTTGCATTGGTTGGTTCAATCTTCTTTGATTCTCAATACCAAGTTTGCAATCCTTGATCAAGTTTATTTTGTGAGAATAAATACTCGGAGGTATCCCAATGATGTCCTCTACGGTCCACCCAATTGACTTGTTGAATCTAGACAAAATACTAGTCAATGAAAACACTTGGTTATCTAATAAATTAGTTGCCATACTCACCAAAGGTATCTCATCACTCTCCAAGAATGCATACTTCAAATGAGATGGGAATGCCTTGAGTTCAAGTTTAGGGTGCTCCTCAATAGATAGGTTGGCCGCAGTATCCCTATTTTACATGTCAATATCAAGCATCTTTGGATTTCTATAATATAAAACCCACACCAAGAGCCACCACAATATCTGAATAATTCTCGAACACTTCTCCATCATAGTTAAGCAACACCACTACAAGTGATTCACCAATACTAAACATCTCTTCCACACTAGCCAATGTTTCCTCAACAATATCAATATAAGAGAAAATATGATACTCTTAGGGTTGTTTAATGGATTTTCATATGTCAACAATCACTTCTTCATCATTCACCTAAATTTAAGTTTTCCACTCTCAAAATCCACCAACACTCTACTGGTAGCCAAAAATAGTCTCCCCAAGTTGATTGGTATCTAACATTCAATCAATTATCACAAAATCCACAAGAAAAATAAATATGTCAACTCTTACAAATACATCATAGAGAATTCCCAATAGCTTTTTGATTGATTGATTTGCCATGAGAAGCTACATGGTTAATGGTGGTTAAACTCTCAAACCCAATTGCTTGAAAATCAAGACGTGATATTAATACAAGCCACAAGATCATATAGAGCTTTCACAAATTGGAATATTCCTATACTGCATGGGATTGTAAAGGCTCCTAGATCTTCTTTCTTCACCACCAAATTGTTTGACATAGTAGCACTACTAAGTGCAGGATGCCAAGTCCCTTGTAAGAACAGTAGTGAATAGTAAACAACTAAAATAGTAAAACAACTAAGTAAAACAAGACAAGCTATTTTATATGGAAACCTCCATGTTCAAGGGAGGAGAAAACCACGACCTATATTCATAGGATTTCAACCCAACTCCATTAACCTGCAAAGGACCAAAGCTTTTTATTGCAACCTCTTGAAATTAAGGAACCTAACTCTAGATCCCTTCTCCCTTACTATGATAACTCTACCAAAGGTACGATCCAACTAAGTAGCTATTTCTGCTACATAATAAATTGCCTAACGCTAGCCAACTTAGACTTCAACACCCTCCATAGCAAACTCTAGGAATAAAGAGACAAATTCTTACTTAAATATAATATTCCTTTATAGTTTAGGATTCTATTCACAAGATGAAAGAAACATTTTAGCACAATAAGTATACAAAGTAAGAATACAATTCTAATTTTCCTTCATAGTACACTAATTAAGAGCCTCACCAAGAACACTCATTCAATATGTATAGAGACCCTCAAGAAGTTCTCATAAAGGAAGGTTGGGTATATATACCTAACATCATCACCATTTAGAGCAATTTCATTGGCTAAACAATTTCACCAAAGCAGGCAGACGTGCACCAACAAATAACAAACTTACGGGTGCATAGTGTACTATTTCTAGAGTGTCACTTTCAGGATCTCAGCACACATTAGACCAGGTACCTCATTTGTTCCCTGTTCCCATTGTTTATTAATTCATTAAAATATCAAAAAATTATTTTCCTCCTTTGATGAAGGAAAGCACATAACATTGTCTGGCAATGACCTCAACATATTCAGCAATTCTTCAGCACAACATCACAAGTTCCCCTTGTCAACAACATCACATCCTCAAGTTAATCAGGAACCAGGTCCCTTATAATAGTTCTTTTTATCACCAGCATGTCAGTGTAATTATTTGGTCCAATCACGTACCAGGTCCCTTATATCAGTTCCCCCTATCACCAATAAGTTAGTGCAATTATTTTGTTTTGAATAACATTGCCAATAATTTCCCCCTTTTGGCATCATAAAAAAGAATGAAAAGTAAATCTAAAATTAGTACAATGCAAAACCATTGTAAGAGCAAGCTCAAGAGACAGTACAATCATAAATTGACATAATCAATTATAGCCAAAGGAAGAAAAATATGAAAAGAACATTTCATTAAAAGAAAAACACCATCAGTCATTATACAAGACCATGCAAAAGAGAACCAGCATCATAATAAAAGAAAAATCGACTAGAACCTATAAAGAAAAGCGGGTTTTTTGAGTCAAGGATTGGAGTATAAGGGTGAGACTAGCAATTGACTCTAAGTGATGGTTAAGTAGCTGGTCCTTAAGTCTGGCCACTTTAGTTGACAAGTCATCCTTCTTGGCCTTCGACTTCTATAACTCACCAGAACCAAATCACTCTGTTTGTGCCACAGCCAGCACAACCTTTAGTATGGCAATTTAATCATCCTTGGCACTAATAAGAGCTATCATGACTTCAATCTCACGCCTCATACACTCCTTCTCCGCTAGCAGCTCAGATGTTCTACTTAACATTATTGACCTTCCTTCTATGCACTCATACTCTATCAGAGTATGGAACGAGAAGGTTATTTCACAGTACCCTTTGTCCCATCCTCCAAAGTAAATTCAAAGTGCCTAAATACTCTGGTCAAGAGTAAATGTATCTAGATCATGTTTGCCGTCCTTTACAATTAGAATTTCCTCATATGTTCCAAGATTATTGCATGTAGGTTGATAGGTTCAAACGTGCTTAAGTTTTCCATGAGAAAAAAATCAGCGACAAATGCCACTGTCCGCTTCTAATATCTAGGTAAAAGAACCTTGTTAACAAATTCAAAGAGAATCTGATAATCTCCTTTCAAAAATTTCTTAGGAACACTAGAAGTGTTCAGGTTAGGCATATTCCCAATTTCTTCCATAAAACTTTTAGAATATGTCCTTCCAACAGGTGACTGATCCCTTCACATTGTACCTTTAACACTTCAGGTAAAACTTCCTTACTCAGTACCAGCTTTCTCTCACCCACCTTGGTAGTTAACCTACTATTTTCTTCAATCACAACATTGTAGTAAAACTCCCTGACTTGAGATTCATACAAGTAAGGAACAGATCCCACAAAGAGATGTGTCCAAGATTGCAACTCTACTGCATCTGCCAAGTCACACATTCCTTGTTTGGGTAAGTATCAAATGCTCTACCACTTATAAACTTTTGAGTTCTAATCACGGCAACTCTTTCCTCTCTGGTTAGTTCTTGTTCAACATTTTCTTATGAAGCAGGTCCTTCACACAACTTAGAGATAGGTTATTCAACAAGGTTTCTTTTTGCTTTCTTTATTTACTTCTCAATTTACACTTATCTTTTTCTTTTATTTTCAATAAATTCTTCAGACACATCAACTAATAAGTTTTAAGTTCCTGGTCCCTTAAAATAATTTTCTTTGTCAAATTTCTTCCGAAAGAAGTACGAGTCTTACTTAAAGCCATCAATATGGGCTAGGCCCATTAGGCTGGCCTAGCCTAACCTGTCATTTAGCAAGGCTGGGCTAATATTTTTGGAGCACATTTATAAAATGGGCTTTTTAGCCCAGCTTCAATAAGCCTGCTAATTTATGGGGCTTTTGCAATATGGGTTGGGCAGAAAAGTGGTTCAAATTAAGAAATAGTTAAAAATAAAAATAAAATAGAGTAATAAAAATAATATGATCACAACTCAAAGTTCATTTAAATATTTTAAATATTAAAATCTAGATACAAATTATATTTTTTTACTATGTAATAGAAACACTAATACCATGTAATATTGTAATGTTTCTATTTATTTTAATATTTTTAAATTATAATTTAATTTAAAAATTATAAAAAAAAAATATACTTCTAAAATAAGGGCCGACCCAGAAAGGCCCACAACCCACGTACTAATGGATTGAGTAAGCTGTTTTCTAGCCCATGAAAAAAATGAACCAGCCTGGCTTGGCCTATCAAATTCCAAAGCCTGTATGGGCTAGCCAAGATGAGGTGGGTCAGCCCGTATTGAAGCTCTCCTACTCTCTTTCATTGCATTACTCAACAACTTGTTAGCAAACCCCCTTGTATGATGCTTGTGCCTTCCAGATTCAGAATCTCCAGTAACCTTTTCTTTTCCCTTTTTACATTTTAGAAGTAGGCACTAATTTTCTCCTAACATTCCATAAAAGTGGAAGGTTCTCTTCATTATCTTCTTCCTCAAAAAATATATAACAGTTATCAGCAAAGTTTCTTTAAGAGAAATTAATTTTGGAATCTCACTCGGCTCCATATTCATCACTACCTCTTCTTCTTCAAAAGGAGCATGTAACCCTTCTTTCATCTCAAACAAATTTCTTGCCTCAAGTTCTTCACTTGTTACAAGAATGTTTAATTCGCCCACTTTATCTTCAGGTAAATCACCCCATATAGCCATGTCAGAAGAAGGATTTAAGAGTGAACCAAGTTGAGGTTATGAGTCACTGTCATGCCAACCAAAAAAGAGTACAGGTTGTGTAGAATCAGGGGGTAATGGGTATTGAGAGGAGTTCAGATCAGGAATTTCACTAGGTTCTGTAGATTGAGGATTTTGAAAAAAAAAGGAACAAGGTTTATTTTAATGGTTTTCATGGAGGAGTTCTGGAAAAAAGGAATGGGAGACTTAAAGACAATATCAGTGTGTAGGTCTATTTCATTTAAAGCTTGAAGCATTTCCTAATTGAATTTCAAGGGTTGAGATATTTTTTAATTAATGAGCTGAAACTGAAAAAAATAAAAAGAAAAGATGAACTTTTGTGATTTTGAAAATTCTCAAAGAAGGATTTGTAATATATAAGGTCCTACGAGACCTTTTAGCTTAGTAAAGGGGGGAAGAATAAGTGAAATGTTCTAGGTACATTAGAAAGTGCAAGAGATGGGTTAGCTTTTTGGGACTGATGTATCTATTAGCTCACGCAGAGCAGTAATTATTATTCTTAATTGCAAATTAAATATAATGAACAGAGTGCATACGTTTAAGAAAGGACCAAGTCCTTCTAACATTTTAGATATTGTGCTCAAAATTATTTTCCAACTTTTATCTTGATTAAATCATTTATGACTGTATACTTGCAAATAGGTACAAGAATTGTCTTTATCATAGCAAGTGTTATAAAAATAAAGGGATACTTGTCCTTCTAAACATAGCCAAAAAGAAGTTGATTTGCATCCAAAAGCCAAGAGCTCATTCTAGATTCAACATCCCTAGCTTCAGCCTATTTTTCTCAAACTGATTTATACTCAAACCATTTGTAAAAATATCTAAAATTTTGTCTTCAGTCGTACAAAATTGCATGTAGATATTTCCTTTTTCAACATTGTCCTTAAGGAAGTGATGTCTCACATCCATGTGCTTTATCCTCTTGTGATGAACCAGATTCTTTGTCATGTTCAAAGCACTTGTGTTGTCATGCAGTAATGAAATAGTGTATATGATGACACCAAAATCCTTTAGTTGTTATTTTATCCATAGCATTAAATACAACAAAAGGCAGTAGCTATATATTTAGCATCATAGTTGAAAAAGTAACAGAATTTTATTTCTTGGTTCCCAAGATCCAAGACATGATCCAAGGAAGTGACTGACTCCAAAAGTGTTCTTTCTATCAACTTGATATCTAGCATAAGCAACATGACCATAGCCAATCAACTTAAAAGAATCACCTATAGGATTGTAAAGGACCAAGTCCTATATTTTTTTCAAGTGCCTCAGAATTTTCTTTGTTACCTTTAAATAGGATTTGGACTTGCTTGAAATATTGCACATATGTATACACTAAAAACAATATCAAAGGGTGACTTATAGTCAAGTACAACAGGATCCAATTATCCCTTAATACATGGTTTTATTCACTGAAGGTCCAAGTTCATCCAAATCTAGCTTTGAGTTGGTCCCCACTGGGGTATCTATTGGCTTTGCATACTCCATCTTAAACTTTTTTAGAAACACTTTGATGTACTTTTCTTGACAAATTGAGGTTCATTCAGGAGTTTGTTTGATCTACAAACAAAAACAGAAACTCAATTCACCTATCATGCTCATTTCAAATTCACTCCCCATCAATTTTGAGAACTCTCCACACATAGATTCTAACGTAGCACCAAAGATGATATCCTCAACATAGACTCATATGATGAGAATTTCCCTTCTCTTGTCTTCAAAAACAAAGTCTTGTCTATTTTGCCTCTTTTAAAAGCATTCTCCTGAAGACATTAGGACAACTTTTCGTATAATGCTCTGGATGTCTATTTTAGTCCATACAAAGGCTTTTCCAATTTGAACACATGGTTCGGGTGATCAACATCTTCAAAACTAGAAGGTTGTTTGGCAAAAACTTCCTATTTTAGATAGACATCTAAGAAATAACTCTTAATATCCATTTGATAGAGTTCAAAACTAATGAATGCTACAAATGCTATAAGAATCCTAATGGCTTCTATTCTTGCAACTAGAAGAAATGTCTCATCATAATCAATTCCTTTTTCCTGGTTGTACCCTTGAACCACCAGCCCTGACTTATTGTGAACAATAGCTCCATGTTCATCGCGTTTGTTCCTAAAGACGCACCTACTTCCAATAATTGTTCTATCGGATGGATTAGGGACCAGGTGTCATACTTTGCTTCTTACAAACTGGTGCAGTTCTCTTGCATGGAATTCACCCAATTAGCATCTTTCCAAGCCTGTTTCATATTTTTAGGCTCAATTGCAGAGACAAAAGCTAATGCAACCATATTTTCTCATCTTGGATCTAATTTGTACTCTAGAATTCAAAGGCGAGATAACATTATCTAGAGAATGAGAAAATTTGAGTCTTCATAAGGATGTCATAGGAACCTGATTCTCTTCCTCATCATTAGTATTAGCTTTTCCATTATTATAATTTTCATGTTGGTCAGCAATGCTTTATTCATAAAGGACTAGGTCCCTTATCAGAAGTACCTGCATCACTTGTAACATTAAAATCAAGGTTAGTCTGCTCTAAGTCGCCATCTCTATTCTAATCAGCATTGACACCATCCATATGGAACTGCATTAATTCTTCAAATTCATCCTTATCTTGATCCTTCAATTTTTCAGGTTCACTTGACTCATCAAAAATCACATGGCCACTTTATTCAAAATACTATGTCCTTTTATTGAGCATTCTAGTAGCCTTGCTTGAACTTTCATGACCAACAAAAATACCTTCATCACTTATTGCATCAAACTTGCCCAAATCTTCCTTGTTATTGTTGAGAACAAAGTATTTAAAACCAAAAGCCTTTAAGTAACTCACTTTAGGCTTTTGTTATTGAGTAGATCATAGGGTACTTTGTTGAGAATTGACCTGATCAAGCACCTATTTGTCACATAGCATACAATATTTAATACTTTAGCCCAAAAAATCTTTGGAAGTCCAGAATCAATTAGCATTGTCCTAACAATATCCACCAAGGTTTTATTTTTCCTTTTAACTACACTATTCTCCTGAGGAGTTCTGGGAGCCGAGAAGTTTTGATGGATTCCATTTTTAGCACAAAAGGTATCCATCCTTATATTTTCAAACTTTCCATAGTTGGACCTGATTCATGTTATCATACAGTTCAGCTTGGTCTGTATCATATTAGGAAAGATCACAAATTCATCAGAGGTTTCATCCTTGGACCTTAAAAACTTAGTTGTCACGACCCAATCCAAGGTCCGAGATTGACATGGCACATGGGGAACCCAAAAAGACCCCAAGTAAGCCTTTTAGCATACCATTACACATCCTTGGTCGTGGAAGTAATAAAATATAACAAAAAGTAGTAAATCAGGATAAACGGGGCTGAGGGACAACTTCATAACATTAACATCAAGAGTCAAAAGGAGTCAAAATTATAACATAAATATATAACATGTCCAACAACACCTCTACTACATAAAGATAAGAGCGGGACAAAGCAATTGGGCTCACCCTCATAGTCAATATGTAACCAAAAGAGAGAAAAATCTTAATACATGATAAGAGATCATAAGTAACGTCTGTAGAATGGAGGACTCACTAACAAGCTTGATAGACAATCAAACTAGCCACATGGAGGAAGAGGATGATCAAGTAGTGCTCCAATTCCTACATGGTGACATCATATAGGCATAGGGTATGCGTTAGTATATTTGAATGTACTAAGTATGTAGGATGCAATGCAACAAGAGGTAAGCGACATAATCAAAATACATAAGTATAGGCAATGAGTAAAATATAGCAATATGGCATATATGATCAACGCTTAAAACATGCTTACAAAGAACATAACATATGTGTACGAAGTGACCACTATCTATTGGTGGATCGTTACACCTTACCACCCTTGGTGATTGTGGTAATAACTTCATCAATAGGTTGGTGGATCATCTCACCCTACCACCTGTGGTGCTGGAGTACTAACCCCTAGTAGGTTGGTGCATCGTCGCACCCCACCACCCATGGTTCCGGAGTGCTAACAACCCGATAGATTGGTGGATCATCTCACACTACCATACATGGTTCCGAAGTACAAACCCCCCGAAAGGTTATCAAGGTATGAACACCTTGACAAGGTTACCCAGTGCACAACCCTCGAGTAGGACATGGTCACATTCCAACACTATATAGGAGAATATCATATATATACATATACATTCATCTCACATCATTTCATCATCACATCATCATCATATAGTCATTCATCTCATAAGACATGCATTGGACCTTCAATACCTCAAGAAATCATAACCGGACATTTTATCCAACACTTAGAGGGTGTGCAGTGCTAGTGTAAGACCATGCAATTCAAGAGTGAAATCATGCTAGGAAATTCCTTATAAAAGCTTCAATAGATACTTAGTAACACCCTCAAGTAATAAATATCAAAATCCTTCATCAAAACTTTCAATAGATCTTAGATTCATGGCTCAAAACATAGTAAAACAGTAATAATTTCATAAGCTCAAACATAGTGTGCAGTGATTTTTATAATAGATAAGACCCATGAATAAATTAACTTAAATTATGCAATTTTGAGAAAAAGGAATCTTGAGCATCATGGGTGAAAGAGACCCATGAAAGAAACCTACATAACTTATCTTTGGAGATGAACTTGGCGAAGATTGGGAATGGAGACTTGAAGCTTGAATGAGAATCTTGAAATTCAGATAAGGGTTTGAAACTTTAATTTAGGAGTGAGATATTTGGCTAAGTGTTTTTTGTGAGTATTGGGGAATATTTAGAATGATATGAGGGTGAAAAATGGCTAAGTATAGGTATTTTCACATTTGGGAACACTTAAGCCCAAGACTTAAAAGTTTTGGACCGAAGTCAAAAACTGGGTCAAGTTTAACACTAGTGCACACCCTTGGCACGTCGCGCCAGGGGCTCGAAAAGTTCTCTGGAATTTTCATTTTGGAAATTTTGAATTTTGATATGGTTGCTCTAAAATTGTAGTTATACTCTTTTCCCTCTAATTTTGACCCCGTGAATAAGAATATAAGGTCGAATTTTTGATATCACGTATGAATTTTGAGATATATAGAAATTACAATTTTACGCACTTCCGAGGCATATTTTTGGGTACTTTTTGGGATCGTTTCAATATCTTCCCTTTGGGAATATTTTTTCCTGAATATCAAAGAGACGTACTTGAGAGAAACAAATATGACACTTTCAGCCCACATAGAGATGCAACAATGCACTAAAACATCATTTAAAAAATCTCATCATAAATGAGAAATCATCATAAACTTGTCAACTTAAACATGAACATATGCAATGACATGGGGCTGAACTTAAGACCTGAGATCATATAAAGGGCTTAGATCAATACCTTAGGCTCGAATGGAGTGTACAAGGTAAGGATATCACTTTTGCATGTCCGCTTCGGCATCCTCAGTTGGACTCTCAACTTGTTCATTCCTCTAAAGGATCTTAATGGAAGCCACTTCCTTGTTTCTCAACCTCTTCACTTGTCTATCCAAGATCTGAACCAGAACCTCTTAATATGTCAAATTATCTTCAACGAAATTGATAATATCAAGAGGCACAATGGCATTTAGATCACCCATACATTTCCTCAACAAGACACATGGAACACCGGATGAACTAAATCCATATCTCTAGGTAATTCCAACTCATAAGCTACCTTGCCAACCCTTCTCATAACCCTATAAGGAACCACATATCTTGGTATCAACTTGGCTTTTTTATGAAAATGGACCATACCCTTCATGGGTGAAACCTTTAGGTAGACCCATCACCAACTTGGAGAATTCAAGATCCCCTCTCCTCACATAGGCATGGACTTTTGGTGACTTTTAGCCATCTTCAACCTTTCTCTAATCATCCTAACCTTCGAAAGAGCCTCCATAACTAAATCTAGTCCCAACAAAACTACCTCGCCAACCTCAAAACAACCAACTGGTGATCTACAACATCTCCCGTAGAGAGCCTCAAAAGGAGCCATACCAATGCTAGAATGATAGCTATTATTGTAAGAAAACTCAATCAATGGAAAATGATCATCCCAACTACCCTTGAGTTCCAATACAAAATCCCTAAGCATATCCTCAAGTGTTTGAATGGTTCTTTAGGCTTGGCTATCTTTTTGAGGGTGAAAGGTTGTAGAAAGCTTAACTCTAGTACCAAGACCCTTTTAGAAGGACCTCCAAAAGTGTAAAGTAAATTGAGCACTACAATCCGATATGATGGAAATGGGAACCCCATGCAACCTCACAAAGTCATGAATGTATAACCTTGCATAATCTTTACACCCATATGTGATCCTAACCGGTAGAAAGTGAACCGATATTGTCATCCTATCAACCACAACCCAAATGGAATCAAACCTTTTCTAGTATTGGGCAACCCAACCACAAAATCCATATTAATCACCTCCCACTTTCAAGTAGAAATCTCTATATCTTGGGTTAGGCCACCTGTCCTTTGATGTTTGGCTTTGAATTGTTGACAACTATGGAAACCGAAAACAAATTTGGCAATGTACCACTTTATGTCTCCCCACCAATACACATCCCTTAAATCTCTATACATTTTGGTGGAATTGGGATGGATAGAATAGGAGTTATGGGCCTCATCAAGAATTTTCTCCCTCAAACCATCAACACAAGGCACACACAACCTACCTTGGTACCTAAGGGTACAATATCCCCCTTGGGAGAAAACCTTCACTTTGCCTTCTTTCACTAAGGCCTTCAATTCAAGCACGGAGAAATCAAGATCTTGTTTTGCTATCACCTCATCAACCAAGAAAGACTTAGAATCATCAACAACACCAACACCATTACCAACATCTTCCAACCTAACCCCCAATCTAGCCAATCAATGCACCTCCCAAGCCATATCTTTATCACCACCACCAATATGAGCTAGGATACCCATAAACACCCTACTCAAAGCATCTTCTACCATATTTGCCTTATAAGGATGATAATGCACACTCATATCATAGTTATTGAGATGTTCTAGCCACCTTCTTTGACTCAAGTTGAGGTCTTTTTGAGTGAAGATATATTGGAGACTCTTATGATCGGTGAACACATCAATATGCACCCCATATAAATAATGACTCCAAATTTTCAAAGCAAATACTATGGCGGCCAATTCAAGATCATGAGTAAGATAGTTCTTTTTATGCATGTTGAGTTGCCTCGAAGCATAGGCTATCAACTTACTATTTTGCATTAGCACACAATCCAAACCATCTCTACAAGCATCACAATACACAACAAATCCCTCAAGCCCATCCAGTAGTGATAGTATAGGAGCAGACACAGGCATATGTTTCAAGGTTTGGAAGCTCCTCTCATATTCATTGGTCCACTCAAACTTAACCTTCTTTTGAGTCAAGTTTGTCATAAGAGAAGCAATAGAAGAGAACTCATTCACAAATATCCTATAGTAACCATCTAGGCCTAAGAAACTCCTAATATTCAATGGGGTCAACGGTCTAAGCCAATTTCTAATCACATCGATCTTCTTAGGATCCACCTCTATACCATCTCCCGACACCACATGCCCTAGGAAACTAACCTCCTTCAACCAAAATTCATACTTCTCATATTTAGCATACAATTTTTCCTCCTTCAATCTTTACATCACAACCCTCAAATGACCCATGTGCTCCTCCTCACTATGTGAAGAGATCAAGATATCATCAATAAAGACTGTAACAAAGGAATCAAACTAGGGTTTAAAGACCCTATTCATAAGGTCCATGAAGATGGTCGGTGTATTAGTCAACCCAAAATAGATAACCACAAATTCATAATGCCCAACTCTTGTCTAGAAAGTCATATTGGGAATGTCACACTCCCTCAACCTCACTTGATGATACCCAGACCGAAGATCAATCTTAGATAAGTGGCTAGCCCCTTGCAATTGGTTAAAAAAATCATCAATTCTTGGAAAGGGATACCTATTCTTGATGGTAACTTTATTAAGTTGCCGATAGTCAATATTCATTCTAAGAGACACATCCTTTTTTTTCACAAACAACACAGGGGCACCCTAAGGTGATTGGCTAGGTCTAATAAAACCCTCCAACAAATCTTTCAATTGTTCCTTTAACTTTTTCAACTCCGCCGGGGCCATACGATAAGGGATAATAGAAATGTTTAAGTATTAGGGAGGAGGTCTATACCAAAGTTTATTTCACTGTCAGGAGGAATAACAGGAAGATCATTTAGGAAGACATCAAGAAACTCATTTACGATTGGAACTGACTCTATGGGAAGGACTTTAGACTCCACATCCCTAACCCTCATAAGATGGTAAAGGCACCCCTTACAGATTAACTTATGGGCTTTAATGGAAGAGATGAATCTTCCCTTAACGACCACATCTTGACTCTCCCACTAAAGGATGGGATCATTTGGGAATGGGAACTTGATGCTATGAGTTCTACAATCAATAAAAACATAGTATCCATGCACCCAATCCATCCCAAGATGACATCGAAATCAACCATATCCAACTTAACAAGATCATAAGGAAAGATTTTATGCAAGATACAAATGGGACAACTCCTATAGCCTTTTCTACCATAATAGATGCACCAATAGGAGTAGACACCTCATATGACTCATACAACAAATTAGGCTTAACATGGAACTTTTTGGCAACAAAGGGGGTAATAAAAGAAAGAGTGGCACCCAAATCAGTCAATGCATACATATCAAAGTCAAAGATTTTCAACATACCAATAACAACATTGGGCATCTAATCAACCCCTTGCCTCCCATGCAAAGTATAAAACAGATTGTGCCTTGGGACACCAGCTTATCTACTGCCTCTACCCAATGGGATCACACTAGTACCTTTGGGACAAATCTCCTTGCCCTTGTTGCAATTTCGAGGGCAATCCACCTTTCTTTGACCCACTTTCCCACAACCAAAACATACATTAGTGTCCCTCAAGCATGGGCATCTATGAACCTTACCACATCTTGGACATATATCATTAGGAACCAAAACACCTACACCTTGGGCCCTTGGAAAGTTATTGGCAAACCCATTAGAAGCATGAGAAAACCCTTGGCCTCGGTGAATCCAGCCACCCTTTTGGAACCTCCCGTCAAAATGGGTCGTTTTGGCCTCATGACCCCTCTACTTCCTCAACTTCTCCCCCTCCATTGGTTTGGCATAGGTCATCAAACAGGATAAGTGCATATCACCAATCAACAAAGCGGACTGGCATTCTTCAGTTACTAAATTAGACACACCCATTACGAATTTGTTCATTCTCGCCCTCGAGTCGGCAACCAAGTATGGAGCATACTTTGAAAGTTGGTTGAATTAGAGGGCATACTCCCTCATACTCATGGATCCTAGTTTCAAGTTCATAAACTCCACCAATTTAGGTTCCCTAAGTTTAAGAGGGAAGAACCAATTAAGGAAAGCCATTTTGAACTCTTCCCAGAGCACCACATAGCTAACTCCCTTTTGTTTCTTCCATTGGTTGTACCATATTTAATCTACCCCTTTGTGTTGGTAGGCCACCAACTCCTCCTTATCATTCAATATCACACCCATGATAGAAAAAATATTGTACGCCTCATCAATAAACTCTTGAGGGTCCTCACCAACCTTTGACACATAGAATTTTGGGGGATTCATTCTCATGAAGTTTCTCACCCGAGAAGCCAATATAGGAGCATGAGTAGCTTGGTACCCTTGGTTGTATTGATTAGCCCCAACTTGTGCAAGTAAGGTGAGAGCATCCCTAAGCTCTCCATTGGTTGGTTGCTCCTCGGGAGTTCGGGCTCATCTTTCTCTAGTATTAGGCATGATCTAGAATAGCAAAGAACAATCGTTAGAGGAGAAAAACTTACTTTAACTCTATAGCATAACTTAGAACATGAATAAGGGAAACATTTCCTAAAACATCTCATAGATTTATACTCATAGTTGTGATGTACAACTCAACCATGAACAACACCTCTATTACATAAAGATAAGAGCAGGGGCCAAGACAAATCAACTAGGCTCACTCTCATAGTTAATACATAATCAAAAGAAAGAAAAGTCTTAATACATGACAAGATATTATAAGTAACATCCTCGAAAAGGAGAACTCACCAACAAGCTTGATAGACAATCAAACTAGCCACGTGGAATAGGAGGATAATCAAGCGGTGCTCCGATTTCTACATGGTGATTTCATATAGGCATAGAGTATATATTAGTACGTTTGAATGTACTAAGTATGTAAGATGCAATGATCAATAGGTAAGTGACATAATCAAAATGCATAAGTATAGGCAATAAGTAAAATATAGCAATATGGCATGTATGATCAATGTTTAAAATATGCTTATAAAGAACATAACATATGTGTAAGAAGAGACCACTATCTATTGGTGGATTATCACACCCTACCACCCTTGGTGATTGCAGTACTAACCCCGTCAATAGGTTAGTGGATCATCTCACCCTACCACCTAAGGTGCCGAAGTACTAACCCCTCGGTAGGTTGGTGGATTATCGCACCCTACCACCTATGGTGCCAAAGTACTAACCTCCAAATAGGTTGGTAGATTGTCTCACCGTACTACCCATGGTACCGGTGTACAATATCCCTGATAGGTTATCAAGGTAAGAACCCCTTGACAAGGTTAACCAACGCGCAACCCTTGAGTAGGGCATGGTCAAATTCCAACACTATATAGGAGAATATCATATATATATATATATATCATCATTATTTCATCATCATATCATCATCATATACTCATTTATCTCATAAGACATGCATTGGACCTTCAATCCCTCAAGAAATTATAACCGGATATTTTATCAAATACTTAGAGGGTGTGTAGTGTTAGTCTAAAACCATGCAATTAAAGAGTGAAATCATGCTAGAATATTTCTTGTAAAAGCTTCAATAGATACTTGGTAATACCCTCAAGCAATAAACATCAAAACCCTTCATCAAACCTTTTAATAGATCTTAGATTCATGGCTCAAAACATAGTAAAAAGGTCATAATTTCATAAGCTCAAACATAGTGTGCAGTGATTTTCATAATAGATAAGACCCATGAGTAAATCAACTGAAATCATACAATTTTGAAGAAAAGAAAGATTGGGCATCATAGGTGAAAGAGACCCATGAAAGAAACCTACATACCTTATCTTTGAAGATGAACTTGGTGAAGATTGGGGATGGAGACTTGAAGCTTGAATAAGAACCTTGAAATCCGGATGAGGGTTTGAGACTTGAATTTAGGAGTGAGATATTAGGCCAAGTGTTTTGGGTGAGTATTGGGGAATATTTAGAATGATATGAGGGTGAAAATGGCTAAGTATAGGTACTTTCACATTTGCGAACACTTAGGCCTAAGACTTAAAAGTCTTGGACTGAAGTCAAAAACTAGGTCAATTTTAACACTAGTGGGCGCCCTTGGTGCGTCGTGCTAGGGGCGCGAAAAGCTCTCTGGAACTTGCATTTTGGGAATTTCAAATTTTGATACGGTTGCTCTAAAATTAGGGTTAGACCTTTCTCTCCCTATCTTTGACCCGTTGAACAAGAATATGAAGTCAAATTTTTGATATCACCCACGAATTTTGAGATATATAGAAATTATGATTCCGAGCACTTCCTAAGCACTTTTTGGGGCACTTTTTGGTGTCATTTCAATAGTCTAGATAAACCTTGAATAATCATGCATGAACACCAAAATAGACTTCTTTCCTCCTCTTTTTTGAATCTTTGTTGGCCCACATAAATCCATAGGAATCAATTCCAGTGGTCTTGTAACACTAACCTGCTTCTTTTGCTTAAAAGAAGATCTAGTCTATATTTATTTAACATATGTCTCGCACACTTTGTTTTGTGCGAACTTTACTTTTTGTGGCCCATCAAGCAGGTCCCTTGAAATAAGTTTGTTCAGTAATAAAGAACTGACATGACCAAGTCTTTTGTGCCAACACCTTCTGTCCTTAGCCTTAGTGATTGTATCAACTTTTCTATCCCAAGATTTTGTAAGAATTCTGAGAATCTTTCTCGCTTGCTTATTGGGTGAATGGATTCACTAAAACACCTAAGCTCTTTAATAATATACGAGAACCTAGTATGCATATCATGAATAGACTCACTTTCCTTCATGGTAAAATTCTCATATTGATTTGTGATCATATCAACTCTAGTCTCCTTCACTTGCTCAGTGCGTTCATGAGCTGTGAACAAACAATCCCAGATCTCTTTGGTAGACTCACATATAGAGATCCAGTTGTGCTTTTAGCCCTAATACCATAGACCAATAGCTTCTTTGCCTTATAGTTCTTATCAATATTCTTTTAATCAACATCATTATACTATTGTCTAGTCTTAGAGATTGTTTGAGTGATCTCACCATATTTCACCTCCAAGGTAGGAACATAAGAACTAGCAAGCACAATTTTCCATAGCTCACTATCTTCAACCATGAGAAAATCATTCATACAACTATTCCACCAACTATAAAATTGCATATTGAAGCAAGGAGGTCTAGTGGATGACTAACCCTCTTCAAGATTCAATAGCGCTACCATTTTTCTTCAAGGTCCTCTCTAGATGTTAACCTTTTAGAGAGTCTAGGCTTTTATAGCAATTGATGGAAACATAGGCTTCCACTAAGTGTAAGGGACCAGGTCCCTTATAAGAACAGTGGTGAATAGTAAACAACTAAAACAATAAAGGCAGCAAACTAAAACAACACAAGTTGTTTTATGTGGTAACCTCCTTGCTCAAGGGAGGCGAAAACCATAATTTGTACTGAGAGGATTTCGACCCAAATCCATTAACCTTCAATGGAGCAAAGTTTTGGATTACAACCTCTTGCAATCAAGGAACCTAACTCTAGATCCTTTCCCCCTCACCATGATAACTCTACCATAAGTACGAGCCAACTAAATAGCTACTCCGCTACCCACGAACTCGACTAACTCTAGCCAACTCAAACTTCAATACTCTCCATAGCTAACTCTAACAATGAAGAGAAAAAAATATTGCTTAAATATTAGATCCCGTTGTAGTTTAGGAATTGATTCACAATATACAAAAGACAATTCAATACAATGAAGTACACAAAGTAAGAATACAACTCTAGTTTTTCCTTCTAAATGTGCTACTCGAGAGCCTCTGCAAGAATACTCATTCAATCTATGTAGAAACCCTCAAGAATTTCTCTTAAAGAAAGGTTAGCTATATACCCAAGATCATCACCATTGGGAGCAATTTCATTGACTAGATAATTGCTACAGAGCAGACTGATGCGCACCAACAAATAATAAACTTGCAGGTGCACAGTGTACTATTTGTCGAGTGTCGCTTTCAGGATCTCAGCACACATGGGAATGCCAAGAGTATGATCTTCGAAATCAAGCACATCATCATTAAGACCTTAGGTTTCTGCATCATCAACAACAATGGAAGCTTTCTTTTAGCATTGACCTCTTCCACATCAATGGGTTTCTCATCACCCACAACTCTTCCACTCCTAGTAGTGATAGACATGCATTGCAAAGGATTATTCATAGTGTTCATAATAGTATCACTCGGCAAACCACCTTTTTGCCTTTGATTAAAATGCGCCAAAATCTTCCAAGTTGAGTTTTCAATTACTTAATTGAATCTAAGTGAGAAGACACTATTTGTTCAAGGAGGAAAAATCTGACATCAACTCTTTAATTACCTTGTCGGTCTCCTCAACCTTGTTGAGCATACAAGCAAGCATATCTTCTATCCAAAAGCTCTTTGAGTTGGCAATAGGCTCTCTTGGTTTGGCATGATCATGTGGTGGCACATACCTATCATAATCACCTTCATGGTCATGCCACCCCTCATTCCTCTAATCCCAATCATGCAAATTTCAATCACAGTCATTTATCCAACCTTGATTTTCAGCTTGCCTTTCAAAAGTAATCCCAAAACCTCTCACTTGGTTCTCAATATATTGTACCTCTTCATTATACATAGCATCAAAATTCACATCATCCAGATGAAGACTACCACTAGCTTCAATGTCATTAACACCCTTTCAACAACCACACATGATATGTTTAATCAATAATTTAATTTGGGTCATGATCTTAGCATTTTCTCATCACACTCATGATCTTTCTCATGTTGTTCTTTCATTTTGCCCAAGGTGAGTAAAGTTGCTAGGTCGTCTCTTGTATACCAAGCTCGGTTGATCTTTGTTATCTCATTAAGTAAAGTGGAGGCAGCAGCAAAAGTTTTCCTCATAATACCACTATGAACAAGTTTGTTCATAATACTTTTATTCACAGCATCAAGACTTCAATATTGTAACAACAATTGGTCACCCAATCCATGATTAGGACTTTGAAGCAATAACTTTTGAAACATCAATCGAATTTCATGAATTATCTCCCTTTCAATGCGTTTGAAATTTTGGATGCTATCATGAAGTTTCAACATTTTAGATGAAGAGAAAAATCTTTCAAAGAAGGTATGAGTCAATTCATTTCAATAAGTTATTGAATCTCTTGATAGCTCTCATCCTACTAGAGAAAATGGGAACAACCTCATCCTTATGGACTCCAACAAAATGTTCTTGAATATAAACGGGCCATACACATCCAAGAAATTATGAATATGCTCATGGGGATCCTTGGGAGCAAGGCGTCCAAAAAATCCATTCAGCTGAAACAGTTGAAGCATAATAGCCGTGACATAGGAAGTGACATTACTCACAATAGGGAGCAAATGAATTTCATTGGTACTTCCTAATTGATCCATGTCGACGTCATTCAAGTTACTAGTGTCATCATGAACCACACTTTCTTGGTGACTCACATCTTCACCTGCGATTGAAAATCAACAACAAAAAGAAAAAAGCAAGTAAGTAAATTCAAATACTAGAAATTAGTTCAAGAAAAACTTCTAAACTAGAATCAAAATACCATTCCCTGGCAACAACACCATTTTGATAATGCCCAACTATATCCAAAAATTAGTAGGGAATGCAACAGTCATCATCAATATAAGTTACACAACTAAGCAGTCGGGATCGATCCCACAAAGAATATCATTATGATTCATGTCTTGAAGTAGAACTTGATCTAGTTGGTTGTAGGTATAGTGAATTGCTTAACGAGTTAACTAAGCATGATTCACAATTAGTAAATTTAAATGAAGGTTGTTTGAATTTAAGATCAATAAAAGAAAATATGCAGGGGTGTGTACAGTTGAATATGAATCATGCAAATGGGAGTCAACTCTTGACAATTAGCAATAAT
Organism: Solanum sejunctum; assembly: GCA_025642045.1. Classification (NCBI taxonomy): domain Eukaryota; kingdom Viridiplantae; phylum Streptophyta; class Magnoliopsida; order Solanales; family Solanaceae; genus Solanum; species Solanum sejunctum. The sequence continues at coordinate 3,409 of JAOTQJ010169915.1, read as the reverse complement.
TATATGTGGGTAGGCTAGATTGTTGATAATCATAATCGCTATTACACCGAAAGTGACATATTGATGAGAACCCAAATAAGTCTTACACCCCAATTACATGCGAAAACCAAGTAACTCATGCAATTAATTACCAAATCTATCTAATACCTTCGTTGGTTGAACCCAATTACGAACTCCAACTCAATCAATAAATACTCAAGACTATTATGCAATCTACCCATTTCAATTACTTAACATTATGCAGCAATTAAAGATCTATATATAAATCCTGAGTTTGCGTCCTCGGATTTTCCATTATAGATGGTAGAAAACATAAACCCGCATCAATTAGTTCACAGTTAATCAAGAAATCAAAGATCCACTATAAGATTTACACATTCAACTACATTGCACATCTCTAAGCATGTGAGATTTTAGCCACATATGATAGGAGAGGAAGATATTATACCAAGATGCCCATCCATAATTACAAGCTTGAATTGAAATTAAAAGACGAAAATATTTGATTACAAGTTCTCCTCCAAAATCAAGTACTAAAAGCTTCTTTACCAAGAACTAAGTACTGAAGAATGTTTAGACGTGCAAGTGAAAAGTGTAAAATCTCAGTCTCTGAATTGTCTTCCCAAAATTCTCCAAAAAATGCTTTAAATACCCTCCATAAGTCTGTCCCAAATCACTACTCGGCTAGATTAGTTGAGCATCACCGAGTCATCATGCACTTTAACTTTGAGCCAATTCTATCATATTCTATGCTGCTCTTTGAGCCCATCGAAGTGATTCGGCAATGAACCGAATGAGCGCAAGGTCGCCGAATGGAGAAGCTTTGAATCCTTTGATCCTTGTCAGGTTCTGCAATATTCCTCTTGCTCTTCGAGCCCGTCGAAGTGATTCGCCCATGTGTTGAAATATAACTTGATCGGCGAATTGTGACGTTCCACGAGGGTCCATGAGGCGATATCCGTAGCAATTTGGCGATACGCCGAATTGCAATGGCGATACACATTTCGATCGCCTTTTGCGCTTTTCTGCTTCTTTTTTCTTTGTGTTGCACTCAATTGCAATTAAATTCTTCTTGGACATCAAACCTGTCATTTATCAACAACTTAAGTTAGATTCCAAGATAAATAATGTATCAAGGACAATATTATGCTTGATTTAAGCTCAAACATGAGTCCAAATCTAGGACTCAACAATATGTCATAGGTCCTATTTGGTTCTCATAAATGTGTATAACGGCAAACGGCAAACGCCAAAATCGATCTGAAAAATAACTTGAGCTTGCGTGACCGACCTTAAATGAATAGACATTTACTACCCTTAATCAGTTTATACTAATGGAGTGTGCAACCGAAGAAGAATGTATTAATTTCGGGAATTTATCGCATTTAATAGATAACCGCTGCAAAAACTATTTCGGAAAAATTGCAAACGTTACTCCTGAGCATATTCTGCATAAAGTAGGAAACGAAAGAACCATACTATGTTATATTAACATAAATAAAAGATTACTTTTCATTTACTTTTATATGCAAGTAAATTATTAAATTTCTAAATATGAGTCCCTGGAATTTTTAATTGAAGTAAGGCATATTTAATCGAGAAATTTTAAGGCTTATTTTATCGAAAAAACTATGCCACATTTTTTATTTTTTGTATTTTTACCATCATGTTCTTATTTAGTTCCTTCAATCATTTCTCTTTAATCTTTCTTTAATTAATAAAAAGCGTGTTCTCTCTTTAATAAATGAAAAGTGTGCTGCTGAAAAATTCTAAGTTCTTGAAAAAGTATTTTGATTTAAAAAAATTGAAATGTGAAACTTTTTTTAGTGTAAAATTTTACCATAAATTTATATTTTATAATACAAAAATTCATTATTTTAAATTTTGCATAAAAAGACTCATATTTGAACCAGAGCTCTCAATACGGGCCGACCCACTTCATTTGGGCTAGCCCTTACAAGCTTTGGAATATGACAGGTCAGGTCAGGCTGATCCCTTTTTTTATAGGCTAGAAAATAGCTAGCGCAACTCATTTATACGTGGGCCACGGGCCTTGTTGGGCCCCCACATTTTTATTCTTATATTTTTTTAATAAATTTTTAAATTAAATTATAATTTAAACGTATTAAAATAACTTGCAATGTGATAATATTACATAGTATTAGTGTTACTATTACTCCCTCCCTCCATCTTTACTTATTTGCTATACTATTTTGAGATGTCCAATAATACTTGTCCACTTCATGAAATTAGTCGGCCCTTATTATTAATTACAGTAGTTATTTTCTTATTATATTTTCCAAGCTATTGTAATTGTTATAATGATTTAGTAAAAATTGCCCATATTATTTATTGTTTTCTTAATACCTGTATCAAATCAATAAAGGAGAAGTAAAGATGAACACAAGGAGTACATATAATAAAAACATAATTTATATCTAAATTTTAATATTTAAAAATTTTAAATGAACTTTGAGTTTGGATTCTTATTATTTTTAATATTTTATTTTATTTTTATTTTTAATTATTTTTTAATTCGGCCCACGGGCCGACTCAACCCATATTGAAAAAATCCCACAAATCAACAGACTTATTCAAGTTGGGCTAAAAATCTCATTTTTTAAATGGACTCCAAAAATTATAATCTAACCCTGCTAAATCACGGATTAGGCCAGGTGGCCCAATGGACATAGCCTGTATTTACTTCTCTATTTCAAACTAAACAAATAAAAATATTATATTAAAGAATAGTTAGTCATTAATGTTAATGAATAGTGGATCTTTGTATAATTATGTATATAAAAAAAATTAGTTGCAAATATTTATTTATAAAAGAAATATGAAAGATTTTCTTATTCATCAATACTGTGCATTAAGATATTTTGATAGTTTGTTTGTGAAGCATCATTGGCTTATTTAATAAGAATGTAAAAACTATGAAAATTTTGATTGTTTTTACACTTATGATTTTCATGTTTATGAAAAAAGTACAACTTAAGAAATTTATATTGCATATAAAAAGAAAACTTCAATTTCGTATATCAATCTTATTTTATATTATGATACCAAATTATAATTTCATATTGAATGTCCAAATGAGTTCTTAATCATCATTTCTTATGCTAAATTAGTCAAATTCAAAAAATAATTACTCCGGCGTCCAAAGGTAAAATAAAAAAAAAAACTTAACTATTTCTTAACTTTTAAAAACTATAAATATTAAAAAATGAAGGTGGTTGTTATGCCAAAAAATGGCTTTTGAAAAAAGAAAAAAAAGAGAAAATCAAAAATCGATTTAGACTCAATTGATTTGAGAAAAACCAATTCTCGAGATTCGAAAGGAAAATAGAGTCGCCACCTAATTTTACGGATAATTAGGAAACCAATAAATATTTTAAAAGACCTAACA
>JAOTQJ010169878.1:0-25593 GCA_025642045.1 Solanum sejunctum | reverse complement strand
AAATCTCTCTTCCCAATATACACTTATTATTATTCTTAGCATAATTTACCACAATTCAGTATAATATATTGTCTTACACCTACAATATTTCATAAGGATACCAACTCATTACTTCACTCTTTTCAGGCATAATTATATTGTGGATTTATGCTATCTCATATTAATAAATAATAATCAGCTTTGAAAGTGTTCAGAGATTTATAATATATTTAGCTCATATAAGCAAACAAACATAGCTGATTTAATAAGTTGTTTTTTTAGCTGTAGCTTGCTAGAATAAGTAGTAAGTATTTTGATAAATCTCAGAGTTGCTCTTTTTAAACAAGGAGTAAAATAATAATATTTACATAAAGTCTTCATTCCTATTGGCTAAACGTAAAGTAAGATAAGATTCCTTTTCTTCCACAATAAATGTTCGTTCTTTATGACACATTGTGTCCGTCTTTTGTCGTTTTCTCTAAAAGTGCACCTCAGTGACTGGGCGCGCACGTATGTATTTTTTTCAAAAATTCTCTGAATGAGTTTTTTCAATCTTCGTCAAATTTTTTTTAAAAAGAAACTAAGTGTGGGTCTGCTACAGTAGTGTGTTGTTGCCCCGTCGCATACCAACACTAGTTCGGATTTTGCATAACAAAGATTATCCTTTGGTTTTGTTGCTCTAGAAATCGACCGAGACCATTTTTCCATTCAATTTTCTGTGCTGATTGCAAATTCAATATCGAATTTGCTATCAGAGCATAGAAAGATGTGTTATACGCACAATCATCATCTAGGGATATTTTGGTAATTTCATTGGGCATTACAGCTTCGAGGATTTCATTATACTTTGGTTAAATCTATCTTGGTGTTGTGAGCCTCCTCACTGTGCTTGGCATCCATGTTTGTATTATTATCCTCATAGTTTTTTTTGTATATTTTTTTGTTGGGTGGTTTAAGTGATATATAATATGTATTAGTAAATACTTGACATACCATGAATTATATATATTTTACAGAAAAGTACTAAATGATGTATGCACAATTACACCAGATATAAACACCCACAAAAAGAAAAATATGAAACATACTATTCTTAAAAAACACATCTTAATTATATTTTTGTGTTTTTTTTTTTGGTATTTAAGTGATTCATAATTGGTATATTGATAAATAATTTACATACCATGAATTATAGATATTTTATAGAACATTACTACAACAAAAAAAATAAAACTTTCCATTCTTAAAAAACTCACCTAAATATTTTTTGTATGTTTTGGGGGTTATTTAAGTGATACATAATTGATTACTTGATAAAAATCCAGCATACCCTGAATTATATATATTTTATAAAAAAAGTACTACAACATTTATACATAATTATACCAGCCATATACCCCAAAAAAACTTACCATGTTTGGCTAAATCTGATTGTTGTAATCGAATTTTATTGACAAATGCGTGGTGTTTTATCACACCTATTAGCACATTCTGTCCTTGTAAACATGGTTTCCATTCACTTCCAAACTTCTAGAATCACTTATTATAGAGATATCATAATCGTTTACAGTATGAAACTCTTCATGAGGCGTAATGCCAATAAAACATATTGAATTAGTGGAGTATAAATCTTGATACCCAATCCCCACTCCCCACTCCCCCCGACACAAAATTTCTATCTGCTACCATAGCAGACATACTCAAAAGAAATCTGCATAAAAAGCACTTAAAAATGGACACAAATAAAACAACAATATACTATTTTTATATAGTAACACAAGTCAACCAAATAAAATAGAAAAAAAATTAACATCTAACATTGAATAAAAATTTACGAACCTGGAGAATCCCATTTGCATCCATGTTGAATCAAAATAAAACAAAAATTGGATTCCATGCTATTTTTCAATCTTAAACAAAATAGAAAGTTCAAAAGATAAAAAAAATAAGATCCCTAAAATTCTGAAAATCAAAATCACAGCATTGATCAAAATTAAAAGATTTACTATTAGTTCAATTATGGAATATTTACATTTATGAAAAAAACAAAAAACATGTAATTAATGTAGGTGTTGTAACCAAAAGTTAATAAAATGTGTGATAAGTGATTATACTACAGCCAAAATAGAAATTTGTGTTACAATTAATATGGCGATTTAATAACTGCCTTTATATGGCCATTTATTTAATTTTTATTTCAATTTCAAAATTAATCCCTTTTACATGTTTTTTTTGTGTTTTCTCTAGTTTTTGAAACTTTTTGTAATACCCGGTGAAAAGACTAAATTCCCTCTAGATTCTACCTTGTGCGTAATGCGTCTTTCCATGCTCCATTCACAAATTTGAGAACAGATTTGCGATCAGTGTGAAAAATCGAGTGGCAAAATGGTATCGACTCGATTTAAGAGCAATCAAGTCAAAATTATTTTTTCAAAATTTTTTAAAAAACAGTGGGCTTTCCGCACCCCTAATGTGATACTCCTGGGACGCGGATCCTCACTTGTGGTTTTATTTTTTTCGTTAATTCGACAAAAGCTGAAATTCAAGAAAAATGGAAAAAATGTACATGTGTGCGACACGCAATTCCTAACTTTCGCTCTTTCAATGAAGGGAGGGTAATTTAGCCCTTTCATCCTCTTTAGTCCTAAACTAGTGAGTTTTCACTTATTCTAATCATAAAAATGTAGTATTCTCTTCATAAACATCAGAATAGGTTCAGGAAAACTCAAGCGTATATTCAAGATGCAAAGCTAGAGCTCTCAAAAATTCTTCCCAGTTCTTCCAAGAAGTTGATTCTCAGGTATATAATGCCTACAAAAATCTTAATATATTATTTTTTCGTTATGAAATTTCTAGTTTTCTCCAAATATCAAGTTAGTAGTTTACAACATGATTTTTTTATTTTGAGCAATTTTCTTGTTTATGATATTTTTGAAGAAAAGTATGAGATTTACTAAATTTTTCTGTTGTATTGGAGTCCTGAGTTGAGATGCTACTTTTAAGTATTAGATTAGTCAAACCCTAAAGTTACTAGAGAAATCTATGAAGTTGATATCTTACTTAAACTATAGAAAAGTATATTTTTTAATAAGTATTTTAAAAAAAGAGGAGCAAGAAATATATGATTTCAGATAGTTTTGAGATAAGTTTTAAGAAGTATTTGAAGCTTTGTACTTGAAAGATAGTTGAGTAATAAAGTTATGTTTTGAGACACTTGTAATAGTAATATTTTCAGATAGAGAAAAGTTTAAGACAAGTTGAGAAAAGTTTAAGAAAAGTTAAAGTTGGGCTAAGTCCCAAGAGAAGAAGGTAATGCCTTGAATAAGAGTTTTCATGAAGTATGAGCTATATAAAAATCATTTTTGGGAGAAGTATTGAGCACCAATATGAGTGAGAGTAGAATTAAGTACTAGAATTCATAAACTATGTAGCTAGCATAGGATGGGATTGTACCAAGGTACAACTCCTCACTTGCCACTGAGATGGCACCAGTTTTGGGATGGATCCACTTCCCTAGTTCTTTGCCCTCTACCCCGACAAAGTATGGGATGGCTCTAGCAGCGTGGCAAGTTATTGTATCATCACAAAGCTCATAGTGTTGATTGTCGGTTGGAGAAACTCCCAAGAAGTAAAGATTATCATATTATATATTGAGATTTAGTATTTTTTTATTAAAGTATTTTTTTTATTTATGTTGCATAATTAACTGAGTTAAGCCAATTACAGAGCTAAGATTTCGAGTACCACATTGTATATATATTTAACTATGCTCATTAATATGCTAACATAAGTGTTTCTTTTATGTTGAGTTGCATTTTTGACAAGTTTAAAAATTTATGTATATTTCATATGCATAACATACTTTTGTTAGTTAAACTATCTCAAGGTGCAGTTTTAAAGTATTCTATCTTCAGTACTTTTTGGTCATCTTATATGTCGTACATTCCACGTACTAATGCCTTTGGTGTTGCATCATATCATGATGCAGATGCAGGTGTCTATGTAAGATGATGCTCAGTAAGGCAGTCCCCATCAGCGATTGGTGAAGCCTTTTTGCATCCAAAGGAGATCGGGAGTCTTCATTTCTTCATATTTATGTTTGTTGAGGTTCCCATGAGCCTACTCTGATGCCTTGTTTAGAGTCAGTACTTTGGAGGCTTCACAGACTAGAAAGATATCCTTCAAGTTATTTCTTTGAAATTGTTTGAAAGGTTTTAAGTTAAAGTTGTATATATTGCTATTGTATCTTTAAGTTCATGAATTTTGAGCCCATTCTATTTCTTACAGTATTAATGCCTTCTGGTGAGTAAGTTAGCCATACCAAGTGGTTCTCTTGGGACCATAAATGGTTTTCGAGTGCCTGCTACATCCAAGGTATAGGCTCGGGATATGACAAACTTGGAATCAAAGCACAGAATTCAAGTGTCCTAGGGTGTCTATGAAGTCGTGCCTGTAGGTTCTTATTTATGATTATGAGGGACCCACTTCTATAAATGAGGAACTATTGACATCTAAGAAAATTTTTCCTTCTTTCATACTCTAGATAGTACAATAAAGTTACTTTTTAAGAAAGTTGTCTATATTCGTGCGGCTTCCTGATTCGTTCGACTACTCCTCACAATTAAGGTAGTTGGAACAGAAAATTTTAGATCCTTATTGTTAGGTTCCCTTCAGATAAAGTATTCAGAACATAAAGAGACTACCTAGGCTTGAGATGAACCAACTAGTGTGCTTGAGTTATCGACCCACAATATTGCACTCTTATTCATATGAATTGTGCATTTGAGTTAGAGCAAGATATAATGTTTTTCCTGACTATGTTCCCTCAATCATTCTATAGATATTATTCTTGTGAGAAAAGTTAAGTTATGCCTCTAATGCTTAGTAGTATCCCCTCCCCATGAGAGGAAGTGATGGAAGGCCCTTTTAAACCATGTGACAGAATGTTCCTAGAGCTAGAAAGATGTAGGAATCACGAAGACTGAGAATAGTAACTTCTAGAAGCAAGTACCTAAGAGTCATATGGTGATTATTTGAGTTCCTTACAAGTTTTGATTAAAGAGTATTAAGTATCGTATAGCTTCTATGATAAGGTATATGAAGAGTCACTAGTTTGTATAAGATGGTGCACTCTCGAATATGAAAGGAGTTGATGTTGAAGTAGCATTGTGTTAATAATGATGAGTATATGTGCTGAGTATAAGAACAGGGGGCATAAAGTAGTAGATATAAACTAGGCTCATGATTTTGAAAGGAGAGTCGTATGAGACTTGTAGAGTTACGAGCTTAGCTAGGTAAGGAGGTGTAATGGATGAGTGGATATTGCCTAACTTATGAAAGGGAGTGTGATGATAGACGATATATAGATAGACCATGAGCTAAAGAATTACTTCTTATCCATGAGATTTTGTAATCTAGCATTTCTTGACCTTATCTAGTAGTTTAGAGTTACTAAAGTATATATGTATATGAGAAGTGTGGATGCACGTGTTTAGTGTTAAACCTTAAACGTGAACCTTAAGTGAGTATCATGCAAAGAGGGGACAACATAATGAGAGTGACACCATTAGTTGGAGGTTTAGCCTAGTAGGCTTGATATAGCATAAGTGGGAAAATTTGGCTATTGACTTGAAAGAAATATAATGTTACAAAAACAATGTATGTGATTCTTAGATAAAGATAGGGGATTGATTTTAGGTCATTAGATAAGAAGAGAGCCTAACATGCACCTCCAAGATAGTCTATAAGGTCTAGAGGATTGTACTTATAGTATAGCCAAGAGAATTAGTTCACAAACTTAGAGAGGTAACCTTTGAGGAAAAGGGAAATGTTTAGATAATGAGCCAAAGTAGACCTTGAGCTTTTGATAATGATAAGTTGATCAGAACAAGGTGTCAATGCTTTCCTATCTCATATTCCTTATACTTCATTGTGATGATACTTTATTCCTATCTTATGTAAGGACACCATGCCCATGATCCAGACTCATTCACTCCATGTTAATACATGTTCATGTTCAGCTTTTAAAGTAAGAAGTGATAACTTTATTCAGCAGTTCTAATCTTATCTCATGAACTAATAGTTTTCAGCCTTTTTTTTACCCAAGACAAGACTTAATCTTCATAGCATATACAGTTCCATAAACTCGTGATGAGCCTCTAGTGGCATCATATTATGTCATGAATGTCCTCATATCAGATTTCTTGAATGTGATGATTATGATGTCCTTTTTACATTAAGGTTATAGAGGTGGAGGAGGAGAGAAATGAGACCTTATGATGTGTATTAGATTGGTAAGAGTGGGTTAGAGTAGAAATGTGTTGATGTGTTTTGAGAAAGAGCTCATTCTATGACGGATGTAGAAGTTCTATGTAGGCTTGATAATTCTTAGGTATAATTGGATTGGTCAAAATGGTTCGGTTGAATGTATGGATGCTACTATATGAGTAATTGAAGAAGGGTATCAATGACTTGTGAGTGAATGTTTTAGGTAAATGTAGTAGAGTAGTGGTGAAGGCGTAGTATTCTCTAAATTAAAATCCCTGAGGAGGTATGGAGCTTGAATAAAGGGTTAGCTTTGTAACAATATGATCATCTTGGGAGTAGCACTTTGAGGCTTAGCATTAAGCTTGAACAAAATAAGAGCATGTGATTAGGTAGAGGTTTGAGTAAAAGCTATAAGCCTTAAATTTTTGAGGTATAGTGGCATAAAGAGGAGCATAGATGAGATAAGGTGCAAAGTTTGAGAGTATCATGAAGTGTTATGCACCTTGATGATGAGCGATTTTCATTGATTGAGTTTCGACATTCCATTCATGCCTGATGACTAGGATGTTGAAGGTAATATTCCTATCCTCGACTTAATATGATGTTTCTATCCTTAAATTGATGTGTCTATTCCTGAGTCTAAGTAGAGTTTGTTGAGATTGATAAAGGGTCAAGAGCTTAATTAGTTGAGTGAGTTTTGAGATGTGTCTTAAGTATACTCATGCCTTGATGCCCACCTTTACTCATCATTCGAGGATGAATGATGACAAGGGGGAGATATTGTAACACCCGGTGAAAGGACTAAATCACACCTAGATTTGACCTTGCATGTAACGCATCTTCTCATGCTCCATTTGAAAATCCAGGACTATATTTGCGATTAGTGTGAAAAACAGAGTGGAAAAATGGTGTCGATCGATTTTAGAGCAACCGAGTAAAAATATTTTTTTCCAAAAATTTCCAAAAAACCATAGGTATTCCACGCCCCTGATGCGATGCACCTCAGACACAGATCCTCACTTGTGTTTTTATTTTTTTGGTTAATTCAACGGAAGCTGAAATTCGAGAAAAGTGAGAAAAATGAGAAAAGTGTACTTATGTGCAATACGCACATGTATAATTCCTAACTTTCACTCTTCTATTTAAGGGACAGTAATTTCGACCTTTCCACCCTTTATAGACCTTAATTAGTCAATTTTCACTTGTTTTAATCATAAAAACATAGTATTCTCTTCATGAAAGTCAAAACAGGTTCATAAAAACTCAAGCGTATATTCAATATGCAAAGCTAGGGCTTTCAAGAATTATTCGCAATTCTTCCAAGAAGTTGATTCTCAGGTATGTAACGCCTACAAAAATCTTCATATATTATTTTTCCATTATAAAATTTTTAGTTTTCTCCAAATATCAAGATAGTAGTTTTAAACAAGATTTCTTTATTTTGAGCAATTTTCTTGTTTATGATATTTTTGAAGAAAAGTATGAGATTTACTAAATTCTTCAGTTGCAATAGAGTCTTGAGTTGAGATGCTGCTTTTAAGTGTTAGATTAGTCAAACCCTAAAGTTATTATAGAAATCTATGAAGTTGATATCTTACTTTAAACTCCAGAAAAGTATATTTTTTTATATAAGTATTTTATGAATAGAGGAGCAAGAAATCTATGATTTCAGACAGTTTTGAGATAAGTTTTAAGAAGTATTTGAAGCTTTGTACTTGAAAGATAGATGAGTAATAAAGTTATGTTTTGAGACACTTGTAATAGTAGTATTTTCAGATAGAGAAAAGTTTAAGACAAGTTGAGAAAAGTTTAAGAAAAGTTAAAGCTGGGCTAAGTCACAAGAGAAGAAGGTAATGCCTTGAAAAAGAGTGTTCTTGAAGTATGAGCTATATAAAAATTATTTTTGGGAGTAGTATTAAGTACCGATATGAGTGAGATTAGAATTAATTACTAGAACTCAAAAACTATGTAGCTAGCATAGGATAGGATTGTACCCAGATACAACTCCTCACTGGCCACTGAGATAGCACCAGTTTTGGGATGGATCCACTCCCCTACTTCTTCGTACCCCACACCGGCAAAGTACGGTATGGCTCTGGCAATGTGGACAAGATGTTGTATCATCACAAAACTCATAGTGATGATTATCGGTTAGAGAAACTCCTTAAGAGTTAAAGATTATTATTTTACATATTGAGATTTAGTATTTCTTTATTAAAGTATTTCTTTATTTATGTTGCATAATTAACTGAGTTGAGCCAATTACAGAGCTAAGATTTCGAGTACCATATTGTATATATATTTATCTATGCTCATTAATGTGCTAACAAAGTGTTTCTTTTATGTTGAGTTGCATTTTTGACAAGTTTAAGAATATATATATATATGTGTGTGTGTGTGTGTTTCATATGCATGACATATTTTGTTAGTTAAACTATCTCAAGGTGCAGTTTTAAAGTATTCTATCTTTAGTACTTTTTGGTCATCTTACATACCGTACATTCTGGAAACAGCCGCTTTATGTTTCTAAACATAGGGGTTAGGCTGCGTACATCCGACCCCCCCTCACCCCGCAACGAGCGGGAGTCTTTTGAGGCACTGGGGTATGTTGTTGTTGTTACATACCGTACATTCTACGTATTGACGCCTTTGGCGCTGCATCATATCATGATGCAGATGCAGGTGTCTATGTCAGCAGATGCTCAGTAGGGCAATCCCCATCAGCGATCGATGAAGCCTCTTTGCATCCAGAGGATATCGGGAGTCTTCATTTCTTTTTATTTTATGTTCGTTGAGGTTCCTATGAGCCTATTCTGGTGCCTTGTTCAGAGTCAAAACTTTAGAGACTTCATAGAATAGAAAGATATCCTTCAAGTTATTTCTTTGAAATTGTTTGAAAGGTGTTAAGTTAAAGTTGTATATATTGCTATTTTCTTTTAAGTTCATGAATTTTGAGCCCATTCTAGTTCTTACAGTATTAATGTCTTTTGCTGAGTAAGTTAGCCACGTCAAGTGGTTCACTTGGGACTAGAAATGATTTTTGAGTGTCGGCCACGTCTAGGGTGTAGGCTCGGGGCGTGATACTTTTTTATTGCTATGTCTTGAAAATTAGATTCTATTATCATTATTAGTAATAACCTACTTCTAAATTGTCATTTATTTAATTTTCCCTTATTTGTTCACCAAACATAGGTACATCTATTATTTGTCCAAAAAATGAGAAAAAAAATTTAATTTTTGAAACAAAATATGTAGTCTACATATTTTTTATTTTATAAAGAATACTGAAAACCTGTCAAATAATAAACTTATTCATATTCACACTGTATTTAACCAGTGTACGTACCTGCGCATTGCGGGATAGTTTTTAATGCCAAAATTTTTAAATTGAAAAAATCAATTCAAGTTTTGAACATTTATCTATACTATATTAAAAGCATGAAGACTCTTCGAAACGTTGTTTAAACTTTTTACCCATCATTGAAATACTCTGATTTAGATAAAATTATCTTTTCACTAATATTTAATTTATTATTTTATATTTTATTTATTTTGTTTCAGGATTCACTTTAAATTAGATATTTTTTTATATTTAGAATTTACTTTGATTGTCATGCCCCGGGAGAGTACCCTAGGCATATCTGGCACTCGGAGGCTATTGCTAGTCCCCAAACGAATCACCTAGTCCCATCACACATCATTCGATCAATACTTTACACTCAGGAGGTTACGAGATACTATTGTGCTACAACTATCAACTTTATCTATCACATGGAATAAAATTAACGAACAACATTCAATTTAAAAAGGGAAAAGGGAAAAGGGAAAAAAGAAACCCCAACATCGTCCATTATCAATCAATGTCTATGAAGCTCCTATAGCTACTGTCTGAGAAGGTACTATGATATGCCAAGGCCACCACAGTCCAATAAAAGAACTCAAGGAAAATAAAAGCAAGTAAAGATGTCCTTCTAAAGGAAGGGGAGAACTCACCAGATCTGGAATCAAGGAGCTCTTAATCTCAACGATTCACCTGCTGAAGTCCTCTATATACAGAATCTGCATCATAAAATGATGTAATGCCAAAGGGGCATTAGTACGTGGAATGTACTATATGTAAAATGTGCTAGAGTAAATAATATGGGCAATATAATATAAAATAATGTCAACTCATCAATCACTCAACCTCAACTCAAAGTAAGGAACAGGACTCTATCATATTACCATCCATCAAGAGGTCATAAAATCACATCAATCTTAGAGTACTATCAATGTGAAACCCATTTGGGAGTTTCTATAACTGACATCATCACCTATAAGCCAGTAATGATACAACGAAGAAATGTCGTTGCCTTATCTGCCCAATACCTTGCGAGGGTAAAGGACGATTCTATTGGGGATCCTAAACAAGTATATCAAGTCCTCTACGAGACAATGGAAATATCTACTTTCATAGTCCAATCCTGTCCTATGCTGGCCATGTAGTTAATGAGTGCGAGTGAGACTCACTCTTATCCTTTGGTGCTAATAATCCTCCCAAGACTCGACATGCTCATATATTTGTCAAAATAAGGATGGTTACACAACAACCTCCCTCAGACGGGGACCTCATCTCCTCTGACTTTCTATTATCTCAAGGAATGGAATCTTCCTTTCGAATTCTATCTCACTTTTGTTTAAACTCTATGGATTCTAATTTCATCAACTTCAGCCATCATTATACTCATCTCCAGACTCAAACCACAACAATCAATACACCTAAACCGTCAAGGCTCTAGACATTATCCCTAAGTTCATTCTTGAAATCTTTAACAAGGTATTCATAAAGCGTTGTTACACAATCATATATTCAAAACATGTAAATTGTTAATTCAAGGTATGATTATCAATTTATGAAAGTATGTAAAAAATTGAAGATAGTTTTTAAGATTTCATTCAAGATATCACAGTTAAGACTCATTACTTTCAACTATTCAACCTAACTCAATCATAAGGGCACATGGGATAATAATCTCATGTTATGGGTAGCCTTTACATACCTGGGATTAAGAATTTCCAATTTTTCTTCAAGAACATAGACTCAACCCTAAATCCTCTAAGCTTTCTTGTCTCTCCTCTCAAGGTTTTCTTGATTAAAATCTTAGGAAGAATGGGTTTTAAAACCCTCAATCGATAATAACTAGCCTTAAAAGTACATTTTAAGACTTAAGATGGGGTGGGGAATGACCAAAAGGCCCTTCTTGAATTAAGAGGAAAAGTTTCAAATTTGTACACTGAGGGGCGCAGACTAGTGTATTTCGCGAATTTTTGAAATTTTTAGTTTTCATCGAAATTTAAAAAAAAAACTTAAGTGTGTCTCCGCACCCCTCCATGTCGCGCCTAGAGCACGGATTGACACTATTTTTGTATTAATTAGCAAAAATTATTTTTTGATTCGGTTGCTCTTAAATCAGGTCGAGACCATTTTTTCACTCAAGTTTTTGCACTAATCGCAATTCGGTCTTGAATTTTCCATCGAAGCTTTGGAAGATATGTTATGTGTATGATATGTTTTTAGGTATATTTCAATTATTTTATGGGGTGTTACATTGATTTTGGAATATTCTACATAAATAATTGTCTTGGCTATTATTCTCCTACTATTTAAGACTTTGAAATTAACTAAAATTTTAATTATCAAATATTTAATTAATAAAAGTATATAATATAGAAAATTTAAAAGAAAAAGAGAAATTAAAATTATGTGAAAACATTAAACTATACCTTTTATATTTAGGAGTCTTTTTAAATTTTAATTTTAATCAATTAATTATTTAACTCCTGACTTATGACACCCCGTAACTCCATGCTCTTATGTATCCATGTTTCAAGCCTTATTTGTCTAGGTAGGAAGTGTATTTGGGTCGTGGGGAAACTTCTAGTACTTAGATGAGTTCAAGACTTCCTTATGAATTGAGTTTTGGGTGTTGGTTTGTGCCAAGGTCAATTTTAAATGAGCATAACTTTTAGCACACAAATAATAGGATGACCCATGACATTTCAAATGAAATTCCTCTAAGTTATCTTTCTAATGCACTTTGTTTCACCCCATTCCGAATTTGGATGAAGGAGTTATGACCATTTTTATGAGACCGTCCCATGCAGTGATGTCACACGAGCACTTAGACGGACAATGAGGCTTTGGATGAGCCATGTGGACTGTTTTGTACTAGAAAAGAAATTTGTGTTCTAAGGGTTGGGACATGTCCAGTGGCACGAGCCCTATGGCTTGCAACTGACCGTGTGGCTAACTGTGGAGGTGTGCAAGTGAGGCAAGGTTGATGTGAGGGAAGTTTCTCGACCAAGGGTAGTGCCGCGACCATATTCATGGGCCATGGCAAGCTTCACGAGCCATGTGGACTGGCATAGAGCCTCCTGCCCACATTATTTCCCACCAAGTGTAACTCTACAGGCCACTACACGGACCATATAGCACCACGGCCCATGGAGCCTCCCGTCAAAGTGAGGATGACGTTAATTTTTCCCAGGTGTCCTAACTTTAAAATTTTTGACTAATTATTATCTCACAGGCACTCCACACGACCCATGGAGTACCACACACCCGTGTAAGCTCAAGTGAGGTGACACTTTGTCAATTTTTCTATCTTTTTCATTAATGGTATTTTCGTAAATTTTATTCATTTTGATGATCTCTTTGGACTTCTAGTTGCTATGTTATCCTCCCCAAAAGACCTAAACCCTATCTGAAAGGATCAAGTCATCACTACCAACTTGAATACACGCCTAAATCCTCTCAAAAGCCTCTACCAAAACCCTAATACAAATTCAAGGAAACTCAAGAACACATTTTGGATTCTAAGACCCCATTCTAAGCTTCAATTCTTTCTCAACTCAATTTCAAAAAACTCAAGGTCTAAGGCATATTGGATTCAATCATTAGGTCCTTTAAACCATAGTGATCAACCCTCCTTTTACCTAAAATTGTATACTTTTAAGTTGATTTACTTATGGGTGTTACTTATTATGAAATTGATGATAAACTATATTGGGGTTTATGAAATATTATTCAATTAGGCATGTTTTGAGCTAATTATCTATGATCTATTATGTAATTTGATGAGGGTTTTTTTATGTATCTTGCATGATGGTATTATCAACTATTGGTGGGTAGTTTTACATTGATTTTCTCACATGATTTTACTCTTGAATTGCATGATTTTGTACTAGCATTACACACCCTCCAAGTGTTTGATAAATTCTTCGATTTTGGATTCTTGAGCTATTAATGATCCATTGCAGGACCTATGATTTGAATGACTTTATGATGATGAGATAAAGGTATATATGTATTGTTTTCAAAAAAAATACCATTAGTGTTGCAAGTTGACCACACCATGGATGGTTGGGTATGATAACCATCAACCAATTAAGGGGTTGATACCTCAATCAGTATGCATGGTAGGGTGTGACAACCGTCATACAACCAATTGAGGGGTTGATACCTCAATCACCATGGATAGTAGGGTGTGACAATCATCAACCAGATTGAGGGATTGATACCCCACTCACCTTGGATGGGAGGCGGTAAACCCATTAACCAAATTGAGCGATTGATACCTCAATCACCTCCAAGGGGTGGTTCACCTTGGATTCCAAGTACTAGGTTGTTTGGTTATAATAAGGTCTCTTCCCACACATGTAATATATAAGTTTGAATTACTTCAAGCATCATTCATACATATCATATTTTTATTATGTTATCTATTGCTTATGATTATGCATTTTGCCTATGTTGACTATCTATTGTTGTATTGAATTCCACATACTTAGTATATTCAAACGTACTAATACATACAATATGCCTACATGATGTTACCATGTAGTTATTGGATCTTTAGTCGACTATCTTCCTCCTCAATGTGGCTAGTACTATCTCCCAAAGCAAGTTGGTGAGTCCTCAACTCCGAGGACATGCTTGTTTGAAATTTATGCTCTGTATTGACTCTTATTATGTTGGAAAGTTATGACTATGAGGGTGAGCCCAGAGATTGTCTTGTACCCCACTCTTATCTACATATTAGAGGTGTTGTTGGAATATTATGATCTATAAATACTATGCTTTAACTTTCTACATATATATTGTATAAACTATGTCCCTTAGCCCCATTTTTCACTTTTACTATCTCTTAATGTTATACAATTGCTTACACGACCAAGGATGCATAATGATATGTTAAGATGCTTGTTTGGGGTTCCTTCGGTTTCTCTATTCGCTGTATTATGTCTAAACCCTAAGTTCAGGTTATGACAAGCTTGTAATCATAGCACTAGGTTGTTAGTGGTCCTAGGTATCCAACACTTTGTATCGATTAGAGTCTTATTCATAGTTGTGTTGTGCACCATGTCTATAAGTAAGAGGCTATGAGGTGTTTTAGAAAATATTTCCCTTTTTCTTGATTTATGTCATGCTATAGAAGTTAGGTAAGGGTCCCCCTCTAACGAATGTTCTTTGCCATTTTTAGATCATGCCTAACACAAGATGAAGAAGAGCTTATACACCCAAAGAACAACCGACTCATAGAGAGCTCCAAGATGCTTTCCTTGCTAGCTCAAGTCATGACTAATCAAATCAATCAAGGGGTCCAAGCCCCTCATGCTCCTACCTCAGGATCTAGGGTGAGAGAATTTATGAGAATAGACCCACAAGAGCTCCATGGGTCAAAAGTGGATAAAGACCCTCAAGAATTTATTGACAAGGTATACAAGGTATTCAATATCATGGGTGTTAGGTCGAAAAATAAGGTGGACAAACTCAAGAGTATTGCTCAAATATGGTATGTCTAATGGAAAGTAGAGAAGGGGAACAACAACGGGATTCTATGGGAGGAATTTAAGGCATCCTTTCTCAATAGATTCTTCCCTCTTGAGCTTAGAGAGGCCAAAATGATGAAGTTCATGAATTTAAAGCAAGGGTCAATGAGTGTGAGGGGGTACACCCTCAAGTTTAACCAAATCTCTAAATATGCTCCACATTTAGTTGTCGATCCGAGGTCTAGAATGAACAAGTTCATGATGGGTGAATCTAATTTTGTGAATGAGGAGTGTCGGGCTGCTATATTGATTAGTGAAATGGATTTGTCCCGCTAACTGACCTATGCTGAACAGTTGGAGGGGGATAAGCTTAGAAAAAGGAGTAGTACTAAGGCCAAGAGGGCCCATTTTGATGGTAATTTCCAAGGTCACAAAGGTGGCCGATTTCATCAAGGCTAAGGATCTTTCAATGTTCCTAATAGAAGGTTTGCCAATGATAACCCAAGGGTCCAAGGTGATGGTGCTATTGCGCCCAATGCTATGTGTCCAAAATGTGGTAGGAGTCATAGAGGCCCATGTTTGAGGGACACTAATGCATGCTATAGTTGTGGAGAAGTGGGTCATAAAATGATTGATTGTCCTCATAATCAAAACGAGGGTAGAGATGGTCAAGCACAAGGCCGGGGTGTAAATACGGTCCCTTTGGGAAGGGAAAGTCAACAAGGTAGTGCCCCAAGGCACAATCAATTCTATCCTCTTCATGGGAGGGAAGGGGTTGATGATGTGCCCGATGTCACCACCGTATGTTAAAAGCCTTTAATTTTGATGTGTATGCATTGATAGACCCGGGTGCCACTCTTTCTTTTGTTATCTCCTTTGTTGCCAAAAAATTTCATGTTAAACTTGAGTTGTTGTATGAGCCATATAAGGTGTCTACTCTCGTTGGTGCATCTATTGTTACTAGAAGAGTCTATAAAAATTGTCCCATTTGCATTTTGCATAAAATATTGCCATATGACTTTGTTGAGTTGGACATGTTAGATTTTGACATTATTCTTGGGATGGATTGGTTGCATAAATGCTATGCGTCTATTTATTATAGAACCCGTAGGATCAAATCCTAATTCCCTAATGAACCCATCCTTGAGTGGGAGAGTCATGATAGGTTAGTCAAGGGTAGGTTTATTTCTTGCATTAAAGCCCATAGGTTAGTCTCTAAGGGGTGTCTCTATCATCTTGTGAGGGTTAGGGATGTGAAGTATAAAGTCCTTCCAATAGAGTCAGTTCCAGTGGTTAAGAAGTTTCTTTATATCTTCCCAAATAGCCTTCCCAATGTTCCTCCCAAAAGGGAAATAGATTTTGGTATAGACCTCTTTTTTTGATACTTAACTTATCTCTATTACCCTTTACCGTATGGCCCCCGGCAGAGTTAAAGAAGTTGAAAGAGCAATTGAGGTGCACCAATTTTATTTGTGAAGAAGAAGGATGGATTGATTATCGGCAACTTAATAGAGTCACCATCAAGAATAAGTACCCTCTATCAAAGATTGATGATCTTTTTGACCAACTTCAAGGGGATAGTCACTTCTCTAAGATTAATCTTTGATACGAGTATCACCAAGTAAAGGTGAGGGTGTGTGACATTCCTAAGACGGCCTTCCAAAATAGGTATGGGCACTATGATTCGTGGTTATGTCTTTTCGGTTGACCAATGCACTAGCTATCTTCATAGCTACCTTGATTCATTTGTTATGATCTTTATTGATGATATTTTGATCTTTTCTCAGGGTGAGGGGGAGCATGTAAATCTTTTGAGGGTGATGCTACAAAGGTTGAGGGAAGAGAAGTTGTATGCTAAGTATGAAAAATGTGAGTTTTGGTTGCAAGAGGCTGCCTTTCTAGGTCATATGGTGTGGGGGAATAGTATAAACGTGGATCCTAAAATAAAAAAAGTGATTAGAAATTGGCCTAGAATTTTAACCCATCAGATATTAGAAGCATTTTGGGCTTAACGGGTTATTATCGGAGATTCGTGAATGGATTCTCTTTTATTGCTTATCCTATGACTAAGTTGACCCAAAAAAGGCTAAATTTATGTGGACCGATGAGTGTGAAAAGAGTTTCCAAACCTTGAAGGATAAGCTTGTGTCCGCTCCTATCTTGTCATTATTGGAAGGGCTAGAAGGGTTTGTTTTGTATTGTGATGCCTCAAGAATTGGGTTGGGTTGTGTTTTGATGCAAAGTGGTAAGGTGATAGCTTATGCTTCTAGACAACTCAAAGTGAATGAAAAGAATTATCCTACCCATAATCTTGAATTAGCCACTGTAGTATTTTCTTTGAAAATTTAGTGTCATTATTTATATGGGGTGCTTGTTGATGTGTTTACTGATCGTAAAAGCCTCCAATATGTATTCACTTAAAAGGATCTTAACTTGAGACAAAGAAGGTGGTTAGAGCTTCTTAAAGACTATGATATGTATGTGCATTATCATTAAGGCTAATATTGTGGCCGATGCTTTGAGTAGGGTGTCTATGGGTAGCCTAGATCATGTTGATGATAGTGGCAAGGAGGTGGCTAGGGAGGTCCATCGGTTGGCTAGATTGGGGGTTAGGTTGGAAGAGGTTGACAATGGTGGGGTAGTGGTGGTTGATGGTTCTAAATCTTCTTTGGTTGAGGAAGTAAAGGCAAAGCAAGATATTGACCCACCTTGTTAGAGTTGAAGACCTTGGTGAGAGATAGTAAGGTGAAGATTTTCACCCAAGGGGGAGATGGTGCCTTTAGGTACCAAGATAGGTTGTGTATGCCTAGTATTGATGGCTTGAGAGAGAAGATTCTTAATGAGGCCCATAATTCTTTCTATTCTATTCACCCCAGTCTACAAAGATGTATAGGGATTTGAGAGAGGTGTATTGGTGGGAAGGTATGAAGAAAGACATTGCTAAGTTTGTGTTCGGCTTCCATAATTACCAACAAGTCAAAGCCAACATCAAAGGTCGGGTGGCCTAGCCTAAGACATAGAGATTCCTATTTGGAAATGGAAGAAAATTAACATAGATTTTGTGGTTGGGTTACCTAAGACTAGAAATGGTTTTGATTCTATTTGAGTCATGGTTGATAGGATGAGAAAGTCGGCTTATTTTCTACCGGTTAAGACTACATATGGTGCTGAAGACTATGATAGATTATACATCCATAAGTTGGTGAGATTGCATGGAGTGCCCTTGTTTATCATATCAGATCAAGGTGCTCAATTCACTTCACACTTCTGGAGGTCCTTCCAAAGAGGTCTTGGTACCAAGGTTAAGCTTAGTAAGGCCTTTCACCCTCAAACCGATAACCACACAGAATGAACTATCCAAACTCTTGAGGATATGCTTAGAGCTTGTGTATTGGAGTTTAAGAGTAGTTGAGATGATCATCTTCCATTGATTGAGTTTTCTTACAATAATAGTTATCATTCAATTATTGGTATGGCTCCATTTGAGGCTCTTTATGGAAGGTATTGTAGATCCCCAATTGGATGGTTTGAGGTGGGAGAGATGGCCTTGTTATGTCCGGATTTGGTTATGGAGGCCATGGAGAAAGTGAGGATGATTAGGGAGAGATTGAAAACCTCCCAAAGTCGAAAAAAGTCCTATGTCGATGTAAGGAATAGGGATCTTGAATTCAAGGTTGGTGATTAGGTTTATTTGAAGGTCTCACCCATGAAGGGTGTGACTCATTTTGGTAAAAAGGGTAAGTTGAGCCCTAGAT
Source organism: Solanum sejunctum (assembly GCA_025642045.1). NCBI lineage: Eukaryota > Viridiplantae > Streptophyta > Magnoliopsida > Solanales > Solanaceae > Solanum > Solanum sejunctum. Next base: position 6,781 of record JAOTQJ010169878.1, on the reverse strand, counting down.
TTATGGGTCCCTATAAGTTGTTGAGGAGGATTGGTAGGTGGCCTATGAGTTGGAGTTTTCCAATGACATGAATATGGTACATCTGGTCTTCCATGTGTCTATGTTGAGGAAGTATGTGGGTAACCCTAGTGCTATTGTTCCTCTAGATGTTGTGGGTATTGTTGAAGACAATTTGACTTATGAGCAGGTCTCGGTAGAAATCTTGGATAGATAAGTGAAGGGGTTGAGGAACTAGGATGTAGCTTTTGTTAAGGTCCCTTGGAGGAATCAACAAGTCGAAAGTGCGACATAGGAAGTCGAGGCAGACATGCAAAAGCAATATCCGTAACTCTTCCACTCTACTCAAGCCTGAGGTACTAGTTTAAGTGATTTCCCCCTATATATGATATCAAGTCTTAAGTTTCGGCCCTTATGTCATTTGCATGCATTCATGTTTATGTTGGCAAGATTATGGTGATTTTGATGTTCATGTTGAGACTTTTTGGACATAATGTTTAAGTGCATTTGTTGCATCGATGTTAGGCTAAAATCTTCATGATTACTTTTCTTGTGTACATTTTTTTGACATTCGGTGATGAATATTTCGAAGAGGAGATATTGTGACACCCCTAACTCCATGCTCTTATGTATCCATCTTTCCAGCCTCATTTGTCTAGGTGGGCAGTGTATTAGGGTCGTGGGGAAACTTTTAGTACTTAGACGAGTTCAAACTTCCTTATGAATTGAGGTTTGGGTGTTGGTTTATGCCAAGGTCAATTTTAGACGAGCATAATGTTTAGAACACAAAGAACTGGATGACCCATGATATGTCAAATGAAAGCCCTTTGAGTTACCTTTCCAATGCACTTGGTTTCACCCCATATTCCAAGTTTGAAGGAAGGAGTTATGACCATTTTTGTGAGACCCTCCCATGCAGTGATGTCACACAAGCACTTAGACGGGCAATGAGTCTTTGGATGAGCCGTGTAGACTATTTTGGGCTGGAAAAGACCATTTTTGGTCTAATGGTAAGGACACATCCAGTGGCACAGGCCCTGTGGCTTGCCACTGACCATGTGGCTAACCGTGGGAGTGTGCAAGTGAGGCAAGGTTGGCGTGAGGAAGTTTTATCGACCAAGGGTAGTGCCACAGCTATCTTCAAGGGTCGTGGCAAGCTTCATGAGTAATGCGGCCTGGTGTGGAGCCTCTTGCCCATATTTTTCCCATCAAGTGTAACTCTAAGGGCCACGACACTAACCGTGTAGCATCACACGACCTATGGAGCCTCATGTTAAAGTGATGATTTTTCCCAAGTGTCCCAACTTCCAAATTTTTGACTAAGCATCATCTCACGGGCACTTCACACAACCCATGGAGTGCCACACGACCCGTTTAACCTCAAGTGAGGTGATACTTTGTCAATTTTTCTCTTCGTTTAGTCAATGGTGTTTTTGTAAATTTCATTCATTCTAATGATCTTTTTGGACTTATAATGCTATCTTAACCTCCCCAAAAGACCTAAATTCTATCTCAAAGGTTAAAGTCATCACTCCCAACTTGATGACACCCTCAAATCCTCTCAAAATCCTCTATAAAAAACCCCAATACAAATTCAAGGAAACTCATGAACCAATTTTGGTTTCCAAGACCCCATTCCAAACTTCAATTCTTTCTCAACTCAATTTCAAGAAACTCAAGGTCTAAGGTATATAGGTTTCAACTATTGAGTCCTTTCACTCATGGTGCACAACCCTCCTCTTTACCTAAAATTTCATGTTTCTAAGTTGATTTACTTATGGGTATTACTTATTATGAAACTGATGATAAACTATATTGGGGTTTATGAAATATTGTTCAACTATGCATGTTTTAAGCTAGGGATCAATGATCCACTATGTGATTTGATGAGGGGTTTTGATGTATCTTGCATGGGGGTACTACCAAGTGTAAGTGGGTAGTTTTACATTGATTTTATCACATGATTTCACTCTTGAATTTCATGATTTTATACTAGTATTATACACCTACTAAATATTTGATAAAATGTTCGGTTTTGAATTCTTGAGCTATTGATGATCTATTGCTTGACCTATGATTTGCATGACTTTATGATGATGAGAGGAAGGTAAATAAGTGTTGTTTTCATGGAAAGTGCCTTTTGTGTTGTAAGTTGACCACACTATGGATAGTAAGGTATGACAACCATCAACCAATTGAGGGGTTGATACCTCCATCACCATGGATGGTAGGGTGTAACAACCATCAACTAATTAAGGGGTTGATACCTCAATCACCATATAGTAGGGTATGACAACCATCAATCGAATTGAGGGGTTAATATCTTAATCACCTTGGATAGGAGGTGGTAAGCCCATTAACCAAATTGAGGGGTTGATACCTCAATCACCTCCAAGGGGTGCTTCACCTTTTCTGGATTCCAAGTACTAGGTTGTTTGGTTTATGATGAAGGTCTCTTCCTACGCATATAATATGTTCTATATAAGCATGTTTTACTTCAAGCATCATTCATACATGTCATATTGTTATTATGCGATCCATTGCTTATGATTATGTATTTTGCCTATGTTGCCTGTTTATTGTTACATTGAATCCTGCATACTTAGTATATTCAAACGTACTAACGCATACCCTATGCCTACATGATGCTACCATATAGGTACCGGAGCTCCGAGCGACCATCTTCCTCCTCCACATGGCTAAGTACTATCTCCCAAAGCAAGTTGGTGAGTCCTCAACTCCGAGGACATGCTTCTTTGAAAGTTGGTGGCCCAGAGATTGTCGTGACACCAACTCTTATCTATGTATTAGAGGTGTTGTTGTAACATTATGATATATTAATGCTTTACTTTGACTTTCTATGTATCTATGGTATTAACTATGTCCCTTAGTCCCATTTTCCCTTTTACTCTCTTGATGTTGTTCAATTGCTTCTATGACCAAAGATGTGTGATGATATGTTAAGAGGCTTGTTTGAGGTCCCTTCGGGTTTCTCATTCTCTGTGTCACGTCTATGTCATGACCCGACACTAACACTGTGAAGTATTGTCCACTTTACCCTCACACAGTCCAAGCGCACGGTTTTGTCCCCTTGGGGGGAAAGCCCCAAAAGACCTCTCACAGGTTAAGCTACTGGTCCTTCAATAAATAGCCAAGAACTCCCCCTCTCTTTTCTAATGTTGGAGTTCTAGCAAGCCAGCAAGCCAGGCGTTCGCACACAGCCCAGACCCTACTATTGCACTCACGCTTGGGCTATGTACGGGCAAAGCAGACAATACTTCACAGTGTTGGTGCCGGGTCGTGACAGATGGTATCAGAGCCAACTCTCACCTAGTACGATGGTGGGGGCTAAACTCAGCGAGTATGCTGAGTTCCTACGGGGGTTGAGTGTAGTAGTGCACAGGGTCTGGGCTATGTGCAGACGCTTGGCTTGCTATAACTCCCACATTGGAAAAGAGATGGGGAGTTATGGGCTATTTAGTGAGGGATAGATAGCTTAACCTGTGAGACGTCTTTTGGGGCTTTCCCTCCAAGGGGACAAAATCGTGCGTCTGGGCTGTGTGCGGGCAAAGCGGATAATATTTCACAGTGTTGGTGCCGGGTCATAACAGATGGTATCAGAGCCAACTCTCGCCTAGTACGATGGTGGGGGCTAAACTCAGTGAGGACGCTGAGTCCCTACGGGGGGTGAGTGCAGTAGTGCGTAGGGTCTGGGCTATGTGCGGATGCCTGACTTGCTGGCTTGTTAGAACTCCCATATTGGAAAAAAGAGGGGGAGTCCTATGCTATTTAGTGAGGGACCGGTAGCTTAACCTGTGAGGCGCCTTTTGGGGATTTCCCCCCAAGGGGATAAAACCGTGCGTCTGGGCTGTGTGCGGGCAAAGCGGATAATACTTTACAGTGTTGGTGTCGGGTCATGACAGTCTAGGCCCTAGGTCCAGGTCGTAACATGACTATTCAACTCCAAATTATTGTTTTATTTATTCATGAACTATTAACGTATCTCTATATTATAAGTACTTAAATTTATTTCCTCATCTTTCCCCATCTATAATAGATTAACTATTGCATCAAATTAGTAATATTTATTTAATTTTATTTATATGAATATTGTATTTATTTTAATAGCAAGTACTATATATATAATCTTTAAATTGACATGATACATACGTGTAAACACATACACTAAACTAGTTATAATGGATAATATAATACCTTCTATTCTAATGTAGTTTGAAATATTATCCTTACTTTTCGACAATATATGCATAATTGTTTATCAAAAAAGATAAAAAGACTAACAATTTAAATTATTATGCTTAGCCCTTCTTCCTCTTTTGATATTACAACTGAAGTAATAATTAAACTAATATATTTTTGTTGATCACAATAATAACTTATTAAACTTTGGCAACATATTTTATTATTGCAATATAAATTAAGGCTTTCAAATGAATCAAACAACACTATTTATTTTATTTAAAATTGATTAAAATAAAATTTATACAACTACACTAGCAGAGAAACAGGTTAAAAATGATTATGCCGAAAAAAATTCAATATACAAATGAATAGTGTTATCTGCTCTTTTAGTAAATATAATTTTAAAAAATATTAGTATTTCTTTGTAAAGTATCAAATGAATTGAGAGAACTTTGGATCTCACCATATAATTTATAGAATATCAACACTACAAAATAACTTTTATGGTAATTTAAAACAAAAAATACTCAACTCTTACTCTACAATAATCTTAAAAAGATCAAAATAAAAATCGTCCAAACATTCTTATCATTATTGTATATAACAAAGTATAAACAAATTTTCACATTAGAAATTAATAAAATCGTCTTCTAAAAAGACATGCAAGCATAAATATTAAAAGAGAAAAGACATAAAAATCCTCTAAAACTTGATAAGAAAATTTACTTTCATACCTAAAGTATAGGAGTATTTATTTATAACCCCCGTACCAATCTTAAATAAAGTAATAATATAATCCCAATTTGATAAGTGGCAAGTATGTTACACACCATGTCATTGACACATTGCCACATCTGTACCATGTCAAAAATTATTTAAATTTTACACCTTTTTTTCTTTCCCTCACTGTTCTCCCAAAAAATTGTTGCATTTCACCTGTGTAAATCCGAAAATCTCTCTATTTTTATTTTTCCATTTCTCCAAGTTTTGTACAATCTGTGTTCAAGAAGAAGAACTTCTCAACTTTCATCAATTTTGTTTCTTTAGTCATGAAGTAATCCATCTTTGATATTCTTATGGAAGCACTACATGAATGGAGGATTCACACACTCAAGAAGAATGCTAATCCAAAAAATGTGCATCAATTTATATTGGATTTGGATCCAAGCATACACTCACTCAATTTTCACTACTTTCTTATTCCCCTTTTCAATATTTTACCTCAAAACTCTACTATTTCATAAATAAAAAAATGGCACTGATTAATTTATGAAATCATAAAATATGCTAATATGATTATTATGTTTGAAGAAAACCTCAAATTTCGTAGAGTAAAGTTTAATAATTTTACCCAATTTCTATGAATGATTTTGTTTAGATAAAAAAGAAGAAAAAGAAGAAGAAGCAATAGATGAGACGCAAGAAATGTGGATTAGATTTGGAGATTTGAAGAGGGAGAAAAGGGTGTGGTGCGCGGTTGGAAAGAGGAGAAAAGGATGTGGTATTTTCAGGTGGGAGTATTTGGAGGGGAAACGGGATGTTGATTTGCAGGGGTAAGGGGATAGGGTATTAGGAGAAGATGAAGGAGGAGGGTAGGGTTTTTTTTTTAAAAAAATTGTATAATATATAATTCTTTCGTCTTATTTTATATGATACCTTTTGACTTGATATGGTATTTTAAAAAAAAAAATGAAGACTTTTGAAACTTGTGATCTAGAATCATTCTTAGATATTTGTGTGGTTGAAAATCATTTCATTAAGGGTAAAAATAAATTTTAAAGGTAAGTTATTTTCAATTTGAGTAAGGTGGTATTATTTATGAAAAGGATCAAAAAGTGAAAGGATGTCACATAAAGTGAAACAGAGGAAGTATATATTAGTGGAACCACTTTTATTTTTAAAAAAAATACGTGCTTTAAAAAAAATTCATGCCACATCAGCTATAGGGGTGATATTTATATCATTCCAAAAATTTATGCCACATCAGCTATAGGGGTGATATTAGTCGCTTTTTTTGTTTCCTTTTTTTTTTTATCATATCTAATTTATTCTGCTTATGAATTTTTGAGACGAGAATTCCCAGAAAATAGTCTCTCTACTTCTATGAGATAGTTGTAAGGTCTGTATACATTTTACTCTACTCAGACCCCACTTATTGTTATTGTTGTTGGTTAAGTGAACATCCATATAGTTTAGATGCTAAAGTGAGTTTTATTGCCAAATTTAAGAGTTTTTTTTTTTATGTCTTTTCTCATATTAAAATAAAAAGTTATGTTAATGATTTAAGATAGAAGAGGGAAGTTAATGTGTAGTTAGAATTTGTTTTTCCCATCACTTTTTAATGTTCAGATTAATTTAAATAAAAGCTTTTGATTAACGTTTAATTGTGGGGGGTGTATGGATGAATATAAAAATAAAGAATATATCAGTGAAGAAGCACTTTCTTGCCTGATAACTATTTGTACGTATTGAGATTTAAATGACGTGTATAATTATGCAAAGAAACCTTGTAAAACTAATTATCAAAATTTAAATAAATTAAAAATCTAAAAATAAATAATTTATAAATTTTAGCTGTATT
>JAOTQJ010169868.1:0-25594 GCA_025642045.1 Solanum sejunctum | reverse complement strand
ATATATGGCCATATATATAGGCAACACATATACCACTTGGACCAATCAAAGGAGTCCATATACACTTGACCCTACATCAAATTATAATTAAGGACCAAACTTAGAAAAAATATTGTATTCGGTCCCAAACTTTATTAAATCGAACCAATTAAGGACTTTCGGGGTTTAAATTACGTTATGGGTCCTAACAACAGATCAGTTTATTCACTCAAAAGTGAAGACAAAGAGTAGTGGTCTACAATTTGCTTTTGTTGCAATATATGGTCTCCATACCGTACATGACAAAGTACACATGTGGCAGGCCCTGAAAGAGGTGAATAATGCTACTCAATAGCCTATGTTGTGTATGGGGGACTACAATGCAATTCACCAAATTGAAGATAGAGTCAAAGGTAGTCAAGTGCAGGATAATGAGATTAAAAACTTTAGGGAATTCATGACAGCTACTGGGATGCTTGAACTAAAAATAGTAGGAGGTTTCTATACTTGGACTGATGGACATGTATACAGTAAAATAGATAAGGCCATAGTGAATGCTAAATGGATGCTACACATGCCTATTATAGAAGTCCAGATCCTATAGCTAGGGGTGTCTAATCATTCTCCTCTTACTGTAATATTGGACAAGGTGTCTAAAACTAGGTCCAGGTCTTTTAATTTCTTTAACGATATTGTAGATCATCCAGAGTTTATCCAGATCACTGCACAAGCTTGGCAAGGGCATCAGAAAGGAGATTTGAAAACTATTTAGTGGAAGCTAAAGAAAGTGAAAACAACACTCAAAGATCTAGACAACACAGAATTCAAAGGAGTAAAGGATAGAATTCAAAAAATCAGATAACAACTCCATAATCTGCAAACAAAAATGAGGGATCATAATCAGGTTGATGCAAGAATAGAAAATGAAAGAGAACTCAGAAAGCAATTGGAGAAATAGAGTTTGATAGAAGAGAATGCAATGAGACAAAAATTAAGGGTGCAATGGATAAAATTGGGAGATGCTAACACTAATATTTCTTTGCCCACATGAAGAACATGTTTACACAAAACACCATCACTAGCCTTGCAACAGAGGAAGGGACAATAATACATTCTTAGGAGGACATTGAGAAAAAGGCAATAAGGTTTTACCAGGAACTACTTGGGAAGTCTAGTACTCACTTACCTATTGTAGATATCAATGTAATGAAAAGAGGAGGAAGCCTAGATAGAAGTCAACAGCTTCAACTAGAAGCCCTAGTCATAAGACAGAAGTGGAATTTACATTGAAGGAACTAGATGATCTTAAAGCTCCATGAAAAGATGGTCTAAATGTTGTATTCTTCAAGAAAGCATAGTAAGTAATAGTGAAACAAATTATACAGGTAGTACTATATTTTTTCAACTCAGGGATAATGTACCCACCTGTCAATTGCATAGTTGTCACATTTATTCCAAATAGGAGAACTTTAACAAAAATAAGTGAATATAGGCTAATCTCTTGTTGCTCAACAGTTTACAAAATCATTTCAAAAGTGCTCACTAAGAGAATGAAGCAGGTTATGGAAAGTATAATGGATATCAACCAAGCAGCCTTTGTTCCAAGAAGGAGTTTGAATGATAACATTATAATGGGACATGAACTGGTGAAAGGCTAATGGAGAAAAGGAATTTCCAAAAGATGCATGATCAAAATAGATATGAAAAAGGCTTATGACTCACTGGAATGCACCTTCTTAGAGCAGGTTTTAAAAGAGATCAAACTATCAACTAAAGTGCTTCAATAGATAATGCAATGTGTCACTACTATAATATGCTTCAATTGATAATGCAATGTGTAACTACTGTAACATGCTCCATACAGATCGATGGGAAAATTACTAGACCCTTTAAGGAAAAGAGAGGGGTAAGACAAGGAGATCCATTATCTCCCCACCGATTTGTGATAGCTATGGATTATTTAACAATAGTTCTCAAGACATTACAAGATAACCCTGAGTTCCAATATCATCCTAGATGCAAAGTCCAGAAGATTGTGTAGTTGAGCTTTGCTAATGAGTTGTTATTGTTCTGTAGATGAGATACACAATCAATAAGATGCCTTGGTAAGTGTTTTAAATAATTTTCTGAAGCATCTGGTTTGGTTAACGTTCCAAATCTAGATAAAAGCAATGTGTATTTTGAAGAAGTGTTACAGCAGGCACAAGAAGAGATACTACAGGAATTACAATATGTCAAAAGTGAATTCCCATTCAGATATCTGGGCGTTCCTCTCTACACCAAAATAATATCAGTTGCCCAATGTCAGCCTTTGATAGACAGAAAGTTGAGTAGTATCATAAGTTGGAAAACAAAATTCTTAGCATATACTTGAAGAGCACAACTTATCAAGAGTGTTTTATATGCTATTTAAATGTTCTAGTCTCAGATATTCCTACTACCTAAAAGGATTATTCAAGTAGTTGAGAGCATATGAAGAAGATTACTATGGATTGGTCACACTGAAGCATCAAGGAAGGCTTTAATTGCATGGAAGAAGACCTGTAGCCCTAAACAAAATGGAAGACTCAATTTCCCTGATATGGACATATAGAACAAGGCTGCTATAGTCAAATTGCTATGGAACCTATGCCAAGAGAAGGACCAACTATAGGTGACTTGGATTCATAGCTATTATGGACAAGATGGTGTGTGGAATACACTGGCAAAACAAGCATCATGTTTGGTGCAGAAAATACTAAAAGCAGTTAATTATCTTCAACAACTAGGCTTCACTGAAATAGAAAATGAAACAGAAAGTTGTTTCTTCCACTTCCATGAAATGGGGAACCTCCAAGAGTTACAAAATATGTACTAACAGATCGTCGAGTGTCCAAACATGTACCCCAATGTCCATCATAATAAGCAACCAATTTGAGAGAGGAAACCCCTAACAAAAATAGACCTTGAGCAAGATTGATCCTCAAATAGCGAAGCACTCAAAGGGCTGCAGTAAAATGAGAGATACGAGGCTCTTGCATAAACAGTGATAGACATTGTATAGCAAAACATATATCAGGTCAATTATGAGTCAGGTAGTTCAATTTTCCTATCAACCTTCTATACGAAGTATTAATCAAAGGTTCCCCTGAAGTAATAGATAATTTGACTGTAGGGTCAATTGGCAATGAGGCAAATAAATGATGTGAACAATCATATTTAGGAAAGATTTTACTTGGTCAAGTTCATCTGAATTTTTTCCTGTTAAGATAATATCATTTACATATACAACAACTATAGATATAGAAGTACCATCCTTCTTGACAAACAAGGAACAATCATTCAGTGAAGATACGAAACCTTTGTAATTTAGATCTAAAGTGAGTTTAGCATAGCATTGGCGTGAAACTTGCCTTAAACCATACAAAGATTTAGTGAGTTTGCATACATGAGCAGGTCTAGGACCAATCATTCAAGGAGGAAACTCCATAAATATTTCCTCTTGTAAATCACCATGCAAAAATGTATTATTAACATCTAACTGAGAAATGGGCCATCCTTTCTTCACAACAATGGTAAAAATGCACCTAATGATGGTCATTAACCACCAGAGAAAAAGTCTTATTACAATCTACCCCTTTTTTTTGAATATCACCTCGTACTACCAATCTTGCCTTTAATCTTTCCAAAGTTGCATTTGGTCTTTGCTTTATTTTATACACCCACTTGCAAGGTAAAGCCTTCTTTCCCTCAGGTAAAAGAACTACTTCCCAAATCTTGTTAGCCTCTAAGGCTGCAAATTCAAATGCCATTGCCTACTGCCAACGAGGATGCATTGTAGCTCGCGCAAAATTGGTTGGTTCAACAATATTTAGAGTCTGTGGGAGCATGCTATTGAGATATGTTGACTATGAGGCTACTTGTTGAATACCTATGGTACTCTAACTTGTTTCTGACTTAAATATGCTCCTGTCGGGCCTAATTATTGTGGAAACTTTTGATATTCCTATTTTTATCGTGCTACACTTTCATTACTTATGGTTGACAGATTACAACATGTTAGACATGATTTTATACTGATCATTGAGACTTACGCTTTTGTGTACTATTGTTAGCTATTGGGTTCTGCTCTTATGTATATGAGACAGGGGTTTAGTTGTTATTAATAGAGGGATGGTGATATTTGGGACACCTATATTGTGAGCGTTATTTCCTATATTGACTCTAGGCACGATATGACTTTGGATTTCCAAATCTGGATATACTAGTTGAGTAAGTGATTGTGGACATCTCAAGTTCTAGATGATGCTCCCCGTCATAGTTGAGCATTGGTGGCTATTTTTCAGAATTCAAAACCTGGTTGACGCTTCCCGTGGTTTGAGTCTTGATGGCCACAACTGAGATGCCGAGTGGCAGGTGCAGATTTTGAGGATCGAGCGCTGGCTGAGATTTGGGTTAAAGACTCCACTAATTTCATTATGGGGGCGAGGCCGCATGATTAACATTATGAGAAGAGGCACTATTATTTATGAGAGGGGTATTCTTTCTCCCACAGAGGATATGTCCCTTTGTTACACACGTATATTTTGGATTGTGTGCCATGTGCCAGCATAGGTTGGAGACCCTATTAGCATTTGATTGTCGGGGTAATGCCCCGTGCTTGATTACTCATAGATACACATACCTATTCATACCTTGATTATGCGTGAGTGTACTTTTTGGACTTATGAGGAATCAGGAGGCATTCAGGCATAGACACTAGGGCCTTACATCCATGTACAACCGACCCTTAATTTGATGATGTGGAAAGTTGGATCTATGATTGTTTTGTGAGGTTTAGTGATGATATATAGGTCATATTTTGAACGAGTGTACCTCTCTAGTTTATGGGGTGTGTTGTGGTGTACAGCCGTAGATGTTAAGGCTTTGCACCCGCATACAGTACCAGGTTTCATTTGGTATCAGGTTATGGGGTTGATTTATGAGATACCTACCTTTTTATATGTATTTGATCTTCATCATGTATATTGTTTCGTTCAGTAGGCCATTGATGCCTACTTGATGTCTTATTCTGGTACTCGCCCCTACTTCCATATCTTTCCATGGTGCAAGTCCAGGTTCTAGTTGGGGGTACTAATTTTTGGGGATACGAAAGTGCACAATAGACTTCTTTTTTGTGAGCACCGACAGTTTCATACACCTTGCAGTTTTCTTCTTTTGATGGTCGTGTCTTGGTTTTAGACATTGGCCTTGAACAATAGTATTTTGTATTCGTAGGATCACTCCTGGGTTGTATACTATATTTTGGTTTGGATAATTATATTTACATTGGTATGTACTTTCTGTCTATTATAGTTCTATACAATTGACTTTTAGGTTTTGTGTAGGTTCGGGTAATTATGTAGTTATATCAGTTTTGGCTATGACTAGAAAGTTTGGACAGGTACCTCGGGGTTGGGTAATTGGCTTGCCTGTAGGTGGGATCTAATAGGCGCTATCATGACTAGGATTGGTACATGACAAGCTATTTCATCAATTTACCTAGAAATGCAGCAAAATCTGGAGAATCCAATAATACCATGATGTTCACCTTGGAAAGATCTTTAGTTTGTACTAAAATTTCACTGAATTTTGATCTCAAACGGGAAAGATATCAATATTCAATTTCCGACAACCAATAATTTTATACAACAACAAACCACTAAATTTACCTTGAATAGCATGCCAAAAATAATTTTTGCCTGTTCCACATTGTTCCTCATGAAAAAATACACAAGTTAGCCTTTTAAATCATAAAAATAAGATGAAAAATGACCTCTCAAAAATGCAGTGCAAAGTTGGGACACACACACACACACATTTATATACACGCACACACATCCTGAAGATAAGGTATATAAAGGCTCCCACGGTACTACCACATTGTTGACACATGGCAGAGCTAGAGTTCACCATGTATCTGCACTACAGCGTGCCACATCATCACCTTCCATCAATAACTATCCAAGCCGATATTTTGGGCTTGCTCAGAATTCAATTTTAGCAAACAAACTATGTAACCATACTAATTTCAATGTTCCGGGTCTAATGGCATAGAGGAAATCAGAGGTGGTTATGATCCCATGTTGGTTCCACTTTCTTATATCTAACTTTTAATGCAAAGAATCGAGGAGGTTAAGTCGTATTCGAAACCCTTGGTACCAAATAAGGGTCGTCCAAAATCAAACTCGACGTTCCAAAGCTGACCATGCTATTAGAATTTCTATCCAGATAGATTTTCCAATGGTATTGAGCAAAGTCAACTATTGACCTATTCAAACGACTAAATTTGTAAAACTCGATAAAACTAACTCCTAACTTACTCCTAACTTAATTTGACAGTTCTGGAGCTGATGGAACTATCAAAATTTTGCTCCGAGGCGGTTTACTAGGATTTACCTGAAAATTTATTTTACAGTTATAATATCCTTTTAACTTAAAAAGATGCAAATTTACTAAATGATTCACCCAACAATCGAACTATTAGTATCGGTAAGTCAAATATGGCCCGAGGTTGCTATGCAAATTCTCAAATTGATAAAATATTTATAGAAACATAAAAATAACCTGGAGGGTCATTACATAAAATTTACATATACCATTAAATTTTTCAAGGTCGAGTAATTCACGTAACATTGAATTCCCACATGGACCTATATAAAATGATAAAAATGAAAAATAATGTTAGAACATATGTATCAAGTTGATCCTAAACAAAAGAAAATTAAAAATGGAAATTGATATTAATTTCTATCATAGAGGAATTTAGTTCATTCAAAAAATCCAAATGTAAGTCAATAATATATTTTGAAAATCTTTCCTTACTTTTATGATTCTCACAAATATATAAAGAATGCTTCTACGATATTGGGGGTGACTTACACTAACAAAATGAAGAAATAAGAAGAGAATTTTTTTTTTGCTAGAATAGATATGAGAAATAAACGGATAAAGAGAGAAAAGCACCCTTGGGCCTTGAATCTTAAGTTATAATGAAGAAATGAGGAGAAAATATGCTTATATTTATAGGACTATGAAATTTTCAAATGTGAAAAATGATCCATAAAAAAGCATCTTATAATTAATTTCATACTAATTATATTATCGTAAGGGAAAATAATACGACAAATTATTTTAATTTAAGAGATTGAGTTAAGTAACATTTTGTCAACTTCTTAAATAGCTTCAAATTGCCCACAAATATAAAGAAAAAAAGTCAAATTAATGAATTATAATTTGTATTAAAAATAACCGTATAACTCTATGCATAAATCTAAATATATTCCATATTAAGTAAAGAAGTTATAGAAGACAACTTGACATAATATTTTAAATTACTTAGGAGAATATGTTATGTTGCCTTGTCTTCTATAACTTTTTTCTTACTTAGGAGAATATGTTATGTTGCCTTGTCTTCTATAACTTTTTTCTCTGGCATATATCTAGATATTCCTAGATTTGTATGACTATTTATTCTATTCAAACTTTAATTCCTTTGTTTGACTTTTTTTCTTTATATTTGTGGGTGATTTGAAACTATTTAAGATGTTGAAAAAATTTTATTCAACTCAATCTCTTAAAATAAAATTATTTGTCCCTATTATTTTTCCTTACCATTATATAATTAGTAAGAAATTAATTATAAGGTGCTTTTTTATGGATCATTTTTCACATTTGAAGATTTCATCGTCCTATAAATATAAGCACATTTTCTGCTCATTTCTTCATCATATCTCAAGATTCAAGGCTCAAGGGTGCTTTTCTCTCTTTATTTGTCATTTTATTTTTTCACACCTACTCTAGCAAAAAGTTTTGTCTTCCTATTTTTTCATTTTGTTTGTGTATTTCACCCTTAAATCTCATAGAAGAATTCTTTATATATTTGTAAGAACTATAAAAGTAAGGAAAGAATTTCAATCTTGTGCATATACCATTGTGTGTCTTGCATTTGGGGTTTTAATGAACTTTTGAATGAACTAAATTTCTCCATGATACAAATCAATATCTATATCCTAAATTTTCAATTTTATTGTTATTTATTTAGGTTCAACTTGATACATATGTTCTCACATTCTTTTCCCCCTTTATATAGGTCAGTGTTGGAATTGAATGATACTTGAAACACTTGACATTGTGAAATTTAACAGTGTACGTAAATGACAACTTTTTGTTGTATGCAGAGACTTTTTTGAGTTTTAATTATTTGTTAAAGTTTTTATTCGTACATCACTTTCCTTCTCTTGTTTTTATCCTCTTGTTATTTTTCTACACTTTCTAATGCAAATCCTAAGGATTCTATTAATATATATCTAATTTTCATATTCTATAGATAATATAATTCAAATTTAGAATTTCAACATATAAAATATTAAAATGAACCTCTAGGTCATTTTTCTTATTTTGTGACACTTCTACCATTTAGAGCATTTTTATAATGATCCTAGGTCATTTATGACCTACTGGCACTGGTAGCTCGGTCATCTGATCACTTGTTTGGATTTTGTGTAGCTTTTCGTGTTTGGAGATCTTTATAACTTGAAAAGTTATCTTTGGAGTAAAATGCAAGTAGATGGTCTCAGAATGAAATTTTGATAGTTCCATTAGCTCTAAAATGGTTAAATTAGGCTAGAAGTATGATTAGCTCGACTACTGGATTTTCATGTGACTTTGCATCGTATTAAGCATTTTAGCCTTTAAAAACTAGCCAATAGTTGACTTTGGTCAACATTCGTTAAAAATGTGCCTGAATGGAAACTGTGACAATGTGATTAACTTTGAAATATTGAGTTTGGTCTAGAATGACCTTTCATTTGGCTCCCATGACTTTTAGACTCATTTTGAGCCCCAGATGGAATTTGGCTAAAAATGGTCATAAGAGTGGGACCCACATTCAGTTGTAACAATCTCGTATGAGGATTTTAACTCCATCGCTGAGTATGAAATGTCTATTTTTGTAGAGTAGCATAGTTCGTTTGCATGCATGGGATTCCAGATCAATTTCGAGTACCCCGTAAGAAATTTTGGAGTTGGAGAAAATCAACTCCTCAACTTATAACTAGTGTCAGCTGGCCTTTTCTTTGTGACAATGGGCCCTTGGCTGTAATTATGGAGGTTAGACTAGCTTGGACTTTGGAACGCGAGACCTTTTCTGTAATCATGGAGGTCCAACCAAGTTGACCTTCATGAATGTGGAAGACCCTCTGCGATTACGGAGGTGATTTTTCCTGTGCTCTGCGGTCATGGAGCACTTTTCACCACAAATACAGAGAACAAATTGAGTGGGTCCCTGCTATGTTTATACTTGTACATAGCCAAATTAACTGTTTTCTTTAGAAAATGACATCTTCCTCATTTCCAACTCAAATTAGGCAATTTCAAGGTAAATTTTGTGTGGAATTTGGTAAAGAATGCGACGGTGAGCTCAAAAATAGGAGTGGGACTTCGATTGAGGAAATTTATTCATTTTGGTTGTTGGACCTGAGTATTTTCAATTTAGGTTTATGGTGACTTTGAGGTTTGATATCTTGAGTGTTCTAGGTCTATTTTTAGTGATTCTTTGATTCAAATTGTGTGGTATTTTACGAGGAATACTGTGGTGTGCTTTGTTTCAGCTGTTGGGGATCCAATTGTGATATATTCTGTAAGTAGTTGCTATCATAGTTAGTTTTCTTTAGCTTAAATTTGATTTTCTTGCTTGTTGCCCATGAGATATTTTCGAGGCTTGAATTTTGTCTTGTTATGAGATTTGAGCCTAGGCAACTGGTTAAGACCTATTTTTGGGGTCAATTCTAAAGTTTCCGGTATGGGTCCCACTTTTTTCATTTTATGCCTTGAAATTGATTTGTCCCTTTTTCTTGCAAATTTAGTATCTAAATTACCATAATGATGTTAAGAATCTATTTTTGATAGCATTGCAACTTTCAGAGGTTGTCCAGAAGGAAAAAGCTTGAGCGGAGTGAATTGGAGCATGCATCATTGGCCTACAGGTAGGCTACGACTTCTCTTTCTTTAAATTGAGCTAGTTTGTCTAAAATTATATTGAAATAGTTAGAGTTTAGGGTTAAATAGTATATTTATATGCCTTATGAGTTAGAAATCATGATTTAGACCTTTACCGTGGTTTCTGGGTAGCTGAAAGCATGTCAACTTCGTTGTTAGATATTATTACTGTTAGTGGTAACATTTTCCTATATGTTGGCATTGTGAAGCATGGTGGCCTTAGTATAGGTTGACAATTTACATTCCTCGACGTTATTTTGGTCGGCTTAGATCACTATAGAATAGCGTAGTAGACCAGGGTTGGTAGTTAAGCCTTAGCTAGTAGTAACTTCTCGAATAAACACCCTATCATCAATAATTTTCCAAGTCTTGCAATTAGATCCTATTTTGATTTGGTTCCAGTTTCAATGGATGACTTGGTTACAGAGGCTCAATTCATTAAGGAAGGTAATTCTCGGTGGCTATCAACATATAAAATGAAGAAGAGAAAGTTTGGCACGTTAGACTAGTATTAGGAGAGCATTTAGGTATTGCGTAGTCCTGATCTTAACCATATTTATAATTTGGGAAACTCTCTAGGTAGTAGTAGGCTTGACCTTGACTCCACTTATACTAATCAGACAAGTATCCAGGTATTGGGCAGTCCTGACCTCAACCTCTTTTATAAAGTAGGTGAGCCTATGGATAGAGGCAACCTCGATTTGGACTTTTCTTATATTATTCAGGTGAGCATCTTGGTAGGCTATCCTAACCTTAACCTCCCTTATTAACCAGGCGAGCATTCAAGTAGCGATAGTCCCATCCTCAATACTCAGATCAAATGTGATCTTTCCATTCTTAGGTATTTGTGGTTCTTGGTTCCTCAAATTTTAGTGTGATCAACTCTATATTTCCTTAGTTCTCGTAGTTATAGTCATTTTGTGTCCTGATTGGGATTACAAGGGCGTAGTTGGTTGTATATAGCATCTTATTTCAGTTAGAACTCTCACTACTTGTATGATTATTTTTTTACCTTATCTTTGGTAGTATACTTGACTCTGGTTCATATTTATTCCTCTTTTTCATATTATTTTTACCTTTCCTATTCATTCGTCTATGATACCTATTGAGTAACTTTTATTTTGGTACTCAAAGTACACTTTGCATATGCCTTTGTGTTGCAGATTTGAGCAGCAGTTATCAATGTTGATTTATTGAGCCTTTTACAACTTATATCAGAGACCAAGGTGAGCACTCAGAATTTTTGGATCATTTTTTTGTCCTTTAGCTTTGTGGCACGTCTTCTTGCATAGTTTGGGACTAGCCAAATCATGTATATATTTATGGTCTATTTTTGGGCTTGTACTCTTTTTTTTTTTTTGCTTTTAACAGCTTTGTACTGGTGACTTCTAGGTTCTGGGAGGGATATTTTATGTGTAGTTCAGTTCCTGTTTCTATCTATTTGTATTGTCTTGTGTATGCCAGATTTCGTTAGCTTCACCATTATACCTATTACTCACCATTTTGAATTGTTGGTTAACTTACCTATCGGTAGGTTATGGTAGGTGCCATCATGAATTGAGAAAATTGAGTCATGCCGAGTTCGTATCAAAGCCTCAAGTTAATTGGTTTCATATTGTACAGAGCTAACATATAGTAAAGTTTTGCGGATTGGTGCAAAGACATTTGTGGCCTATCCTTGGGAAGCTAAGGATGTCACTAGGAAATGTTTACTATGTTGTATCCCTTCATGAAATATATATCTTATTAGTTTCGTGAAAAATTACTTATCTCACTATTTACAGGGATAGCTCAAACGTGCGATACTATCAACGATGGTACCCGCCTACACCAACAAACAAAGCCCTGGTTAGACCTGGAGGCCAACCATGGGGTGTAGCACCAGCACTTGATCGGGATGTATCCCTTGAGTATATAGAGGGGAATCAGGATGCCCTTATTCCTCCACAGCTAGTGGGCCAACACTAGCACAACCCCCAATCGCACTAGCTATGACTCTAGCATTACAAGTGGCCAGTACTCAATTTTTTACTACTTTAACGGGTATTCTGTAAAACCCAACCCCTGGTATGCCATCACAGTAGGATCAACCTACCCCACCTATCCCTAAGGACTAGCTGCTTATACCACCTATTGTATCCCAACAAATTGATGTAGAGGGTGCCATCCCTCCATATGAGCAAAAGATGTTGGAGATATTTTAAAGATTATCACCCTCGACAGTTTTTGGAGCCATCAATGAGGATGCTATGGAGGTTTTGACCACTTGCTGTGAGTAGCTTCAGTCCCTAGGCATTGTGGAGTCAAGAGGAGTTGACTTTACTAACGATCAATTCTATAGGACACCCGTGTAGTGGTGGCGCTCTTACTTACCAAACCAACAAGCCACATCAAGCCCTATTATGGTGTGAGTTTTCAAAGGATTTTTTTTGGGATAGATATTTTCCCCATGGTGTTAAAGATTACCTTGAGGATTAGTTTGTAAGGTTGGAGCAGGGTTCTATGGAAGTCTCATAGTAGGAGGCCAGGTTTTACTAGCTTTCCACTAGTAGGTCGCCATGATTTTGCCTACAAAGGAGGAGGAGGTCTAATATTTTATGCCTAGGTTGAAATTTCAGTTAAGGGTGGATACAGAGCACCTAGTCTTAGTGGGTCATTCATTTTTAAATGTGGTTGATCATGCTTGCACCATGAGAACATTCATCGCGAGGCCCAAAGGGGTAGCTACAAGAGAGCTAGACACCATGGTAGTTACAGTGGCTCCTAGTCTAGAGGTAGAGATAGCCATGACAGATCCCCCCAAAGGTTCTCTCACGATAAATATCAGTAGGGTTAGTGTATCTAGCCTATTGAGGTGGCACCACTAGCTTTAGTAGGCATCTAGCTATATTAGTGTGGTCCCAATCTAGGGCAGAGGTTGAGAGGGTTAGATTAACTTTCGATATATCGTGGTAGGATGTTCATGGGGCAATTACCCTTGAGGAGTTCTGATTATAGTGCACTGAACTGTTAGCACAAAGAGTGTCTTCACTAAGACATACCAATATCAACAATGCCAACTCCAACTAGAGACGGAGATCATATTTATGGTCACAAAAGCAGAACTCAGATTTAGTGTTAAGGAGGTGTAGATCAGGCAGAAGGCCATAAAGGTGGACAATAAGATACCTAAAGGGCCTCTCAGAGAGGCAGGACAGGCAGTAGGATAGACAACTATGGTGAAGGCCAACAGGGCTACTTTTATACTGCTGCAGTAAGTGCAGAGGCAGAGGCATCAGATACTGTCATTACAATTACTATCCATATATTCCAACATATTGTTTCAACTTTATCTGATCCTCTAGATATTTTTCTCCCTTTTGGTTATTGTTTCAACATTATTGGAGGTGTCGTTGTGTGTTTTGACCCTAATAGGGGATTCTTTAGTAGTAAATCAGGTCTGTAGGTTTTGTTTGGTGATTATTTAGGGATATGATACTCAAGCATATCTTTTTTTTCTTGATATTCTAGATTTTGATACTATTTTGAGCATGGACTGATTATCTCCTCATCATGTAGTTTTGGGTTGTTATGCCAAGACTATTATATTAGCCTTGTCTTGTGTTCCTCTTATCTTATGGTAGTATGCTTATAGTCGCACATCGATGGGGATTATATCTTTCATGCGAGCCCAACAGTTGGTTTTTTCAGGGTGTCTAGCTTATTTAGCCTATGTTTGTTATGTTTTGAGTGAGACCTCTCCTATTGATTTTGTCATGTGGCTCGAGATTTTATTGATAAGTTTCCTACCAAGCTACTTGGCCTACTTCTGAAGATAGATATTGATTGTGCCATAGATTTGGAGCTGGGCACCAAGCCTATTTTAGTTCCACCCTCTCGGATGGCTCCCACAATGCTTTGGGAGCTTAGTATTCATCTTGAGAATCTCTTAAGTAAAGGTTTTGTCTGTCCGAGTATGTTGCAATAGGGTACTTATAACCTGTTTGTTAAAATGAAATATGAGACCTTGCAGGTGTGCATTGATTACAACAACTGAGTAAGATGACAGTAGAGAATCATTACCCTATGCCTGGCATTAATTATTTATTTGATCAACTTCAACGTGCTTTAGTGTTTTGTAAGATTAATCTAAGATCTGGTTACCATCAGTTGAGGATTAGGGCATCAAATGTTCCAAAGATTGATTTTCGAATTTGCTTTAGTCACTATAAGTTCTTGATGATGTTATTTGGGCTTACTAATGCCTCCACTGCCTTCATGCATTGGATGGCCTGAGTACTTAGGCCCTACCTTGACGCCTTCGTAATTGTATTTATTGATGATATGTTTATATACTTGCGGAGTAGAGATAAAATGTACAACACCTAAGGATTATGATTCAGACTTGAAGAGATCATCATCTTTATGTCATGTTTCAAAATATGAGTTTTGGTTGAAGCCAGTGGAACTTCTAGGACACGTAGTGTCTAAGAATGGCACTATGGTTTATTTGGCGAAGATTGAGACTATTTGATGTTGGGTTAGGCCCACATCTATCGTAGAGATATGGAGTTTCATCGGATTGGTAGGTATTAAGATGCTTGAGGGTTTCTATACTATTACTGCTCTATTTACCCAATTGATGTGGATTAAGGATTGTACAGTTTAGCTTCTCGTCACTTAAGGAATCACTTATCACTATTTATCATGAATTTTCTAGTTAAGGGTATAGGCTTTGTAGTATATTGTGATGCGTCTGGTGTTGGTCTAGAGTGTGTTTTGATGAAGCAAGGCAGAGTTATTTCCTATGCCTCCCAACAGCTATGAGCACATGAGCGCAACTACCATGCTTATGACCTAGAATTGGCATTGGCAGTTTTTGCACTCAAGATGTGTCGGCACTACTTATACAGTTTCCATTGTTAGATATATAGAGGACATCATATCATTTAGTACATTTTGATCTTGAGGGACCTAAATTCCAGGCAGCGACATTAGATTAAGCTCCTCGTCGATTATGACTTGTCAATTCTCTATCATCCAAGCAAAGGGAATGTGTTAGCGGATGCCTTGAGCAAGAAGGCAGAAAGTATAGGCACCTTAGCTTACTTACCTATTGTAAGATGAACCTTAGCTTTGGATATTCAGTCCATAGCTAACAAGATGGTTAAACTAGGTCTTTTAGACTCTGGGCAGATATTGGCCTTTGTAGGGGCTCGATCTTCTTTACTTGATCAAATTTGTGGCCGATAGTTTGAAGATGAAGCATTGGTTGAGTTTTTGGAGCTAATATTATAGGGCGAGAGTGGTCAATCTACTATAGATTCAGATAGGGTATTGTGGTATGACAGTCGGCTATGTGTTTTCAGAATGGGAGATTTGATTTAGTTTATCCTTCATGAGGCCCATAATTTTAGATACTTTATTCATCTGGGGAATTGCAAAGATGTAGCATGAATTGAGGCAGCATTACTAATGGTATGGTATGTGGAGAGATATCATGAATTATGTGTCCTGATGCCTTAGCTTCTAACAGGTGAAGGCCAAGCATTAGAGGCCTTGTAGGAAGATTTAGAGATTACCCATTCTCAAGTGAAAGTAGGAGCAGATCACTATTGGCTTCATTATGGGTTTTCCTCAGACTTCCAGAGGTATTGATAGTATATGGGTCATTGATTGATTGGCCAAATATGCTCATTTCCTTATAGTATGGTATTCAATTTGTGTAGAGTAGCTAGCCTGGGTTTATATACAGGAGGTGGTCCATTTACATGTGGTGCTAGTGTCCATTATCTTTAATCAAGGGTCACAATTCATATCTAGCTTCTGTAGAGCCTTTCAGAGGGAGTTAGACACCTGGGTTGACCTTACTACTAAATTCTTCCCCCAGCAAAACACACATCTAGCGCATGATTGACCTTACTACTGATTAAGGTCATTATCTTTACCTATTTTAAGGAGCCAATAGCTATACTAACTAGTGATGTCCATTAGCTTCATTCCAGATCAATTCTTGTACTAGATGTCCAGTGGCAACGCCGTCCAGTTGAGAAGCCTATATAAGAGATCTGACCAAGATATGCAGGAGCAACTCTCTGGACTCTTCACTATGCCTATGGACTTCCTAGTAAGTGATCGTATATTCCATGATCTAACTCTCAATTTAATAAAATTTGACCCCCTTTTACCCCTACTATCTCTCACCTTTGACCTTAATCAAAGGCATGACCTTAGTCCATCATCAATTTCCAAAGCAACTAAAAAGGATAAATCAAGAGCATGTAAATCGATAAATTACAATAAATCTAGAAAATACCAACTCTTAAATTAGTAGCTCAATAAAATTAGTATACAAACTATTAGAATATAAAGTATAGGCCATGTAAAATAGCCAATCCATAAATACAAGAAATAACGAGCCAGAACAATAATCCTATAGAAATATGCGCAACAAACAATAACAATGAGATACAAAGAGTAAACGTGACAGTAAACCATAGAATTATAGGGTAAAAGTGGTACAATGAAGAAACTAATAGGCAAGCACAAGCAAGAACAACATAACAAGTAGCAAAGAAGGAACAATAGACTTAACAAAATTAAACAAATGGATTGAGAAAATAGCCAAGAAATCCACAACACAATATGTGAAAGGCAAGATATTTTGGCAATAAAACTTCTTTCATGGATAATTAGTATATATAACAATAGGATATAATTGAATCAAGGAAAATAGAGGACAAGTAGAAAGATACAATTGATTCAAGAAAATGTAAATCGCGAGAAATGTGGAAGATATTACCTGGATGATGTTTTCAATTTGTGAGATTTTTGGGCGAGAAATACTGAATGTCGCTTGATAATACTGGATGCTGCTCAAAATTGATAGGCGTTGCTAGAAAATTCTAGATGTAACAAAAAATAGTAGACATCGCCAGACTAGCCTGATGTTACCGGAATCTGCCGGAAGCCATCAAAAAATGATAGATCTTGCTCAAATCTTCACAGATCTGGATAGATTTAATTTGCCAATAAAAGAACATGACTAAAAACTTTGCCGAAACTAAACAAGAAGAAGAAGAATTTTGTTAGAGGAGAAAGGACATCGGCGGTCACCAGAAAAATAGTCATCAATTTTGGATGAGAATTTGTTCGCCCTCGTCGAAGTTACTGGCTCCGACATCACTTAAATTTCTCTAAACCATTGACTTATCTTGATCAACAGAAGAGAGCCACCCAATTCGAATCAATGATCCCTTCATTTTAGACATCATTAAGAGCCTTCGCCTGTCGCTTGTCGCCTGTCACCTGTCGCCAATTGATGTTCACAAAACACAAAGAGGCTATCGAATTGGTGGATACTCAAAGAGGGCAATTTTTTGGGTGAATATATTTACCTAAGGATGTCAAAATGAGCCCAAATATAGGTAGAACCCCCCCAACCCACTCAATATTTTATGGGTTGGGTTCAGGATAATTTTAATTGGGTTCAATCTCAACTCATTTAAGTCTTAACCCATATCAAAAGAATCCTTAATTGAGCCCAATTTAATCTTCAATTTCTACCCGTTCTAATAGTCTTGACTTATATTGATGTAATGTAATGTATGTTTCCTTTTAATCTATTTTATATTTTCTATCATTTATCTATCAATCTTTTTTGTTGAATTTCAAATTATAATTATAAAAAATAAATAATAATATGTTGAAATTGACCTCATTCCTTCGAACAAATCAAGTTATAATCTTGAGAGTTTGTATAAGTTGTAGATCTCACCCCAAGCTGAGTATGCAACATCATAAGACCTTCCCATAGCTGCATTGGTCTTGAAAATTATATCTATTGTGACCATGAAACCTGTCGATTGTGAAAAATAGCCCACAAAGTAATACCATATAGTTAACTTCTTATAACTATATTATGGAGAAAAATAGAGAAATAACCTTAATTAGATTGACATCGTCTTATTTATTTATTAAACTTTTGAAATAGTTATAAAACATCTACCAATATAAATTATTTAATTTTTTAGTAAATCTAAAGTGTACTTTTCATTCTACACTTTCTTACGCATATATAATCACTTAATTTGAAACCAATTAGAATCTTTTTAAATTTTACTATTTAAATACAAAAAAGAAAGAAAATAGAAAGATTGAGGAAAAGATGAATAGAAGAAAACGATAAATTTGAAAATGTTTTTAGGTTTAAGAAATGTAATTAATGGTTGACTTTCTGGTAGTAACAACTAAAACTATCTCAACATTAACTATTTTAAAATAAACCATACATTTAAGGACCTACTAAAATAGAATGTGTCCAAACATTTCCTCTGTTTCATTTTACTTGGCCATTATGTAAAAAGAATTATTTTTTTCTTGCTACTTGTCTATTTAAGCAAATCAATTGATCTTTACTATTTAATTTAGTACTATTTATCATTCAATAACTAAATGAAGTAACAATAGGAGAAGTAAAATTTAAAGTTTCAATGCTTAGTTAAAAAGTTTTAATTTAATTATAACTATTCCAAGGATTTAGGTACATTAATAGAGGTGTCAAATGGACGGGTTGAGTTGAAATTGAGAATGTTAAAATGGGTTGGAACAGAAATTGGGTTAGATTATGACCCGCCCGAACTTACTGTGAGCTCAAACGGGTTGGGTTCAAATAGGCTAAAATTCAAGTTGGGTCATGATCCGCCTAATTTAACCTACTCAATCTCAATAAAGATTATGGTAGAAGGATAGTAGGTATCTGAGTGTTGTCATGCTTTCATATGGGGAGGGCATGAGTCAATCTCTTCTTCTCACCTTATAATGACCCTCCTGGTCATTTTCATCTTACTTGGAAAATTCTAGGATTTAGAGTTTTCTTTTAGCGAGCCTAGATCATTTATGGCTTGTTCGCACTAGTAGGTCTCCAAGTCATTTTAGGACTGATAGGAATCAAGTATTTATGCGGAAGATAGTAAGGCAACCTTCGAAAGACCATGATTATGAAGATAAACGAGAAACAAACCATAGAGAGACACAATATTTAACGTGGTTAGGTCAACCAACCTACATCCACAAGAGGAGATGAGCAATCCACTATATAAAAGAGAGTATAAAATATCGAGAGAAATAACTTCACCAATTCACTCCAAATACAAAGAAGTTCACACAAGTGTTAACACAACACTTGTGACTCACTGTTTCTCTCCCTTCACAAACTCTCAAGCCCTTATAGCTACATTGTGAATGCTACCAAACTAGAAGGAATGAGCCTCTATTTATAGAGTTATAAACCTTTTCCTACTAGAAAAAGGATTCGACAAATATAGAGAAATTCTATTTTCCTTTTCTAATAGAAAAAGGATTCACCAAATATGGAGAGTTTCTGTTTTCCTTTTCGTAAAAGGAAAACTCTAATTATGGTACGAAACTTAGGACAAAGACCCAACAAATCTCCCCCTTGGCCTAAATTTCTAACAAAATAGATTTGCCCCACCTTCGTTACACAATCTACATTGAGTTGAATCTACTTTGCAAAATCTCCTCAGCAAATTCCATGTCTCGATAGAGAACCTCTCTAGAAAAGTGTCTCCAACAAAATCTTCATTCCACTTGTAAGGACTGAACGAACCTTTACAAATCAAGACCACATAATTTGATGTGCTAACCATCTTGCACCACCACTACCAACTAGTGGCACACGCGGCTTGACCACCACTATACCAAGAATACTTTTGGCACAAGACATCAACCACAAATCTCTGGTCTTGTTATCATGCTGGGAACTTCTCATAAGACACAGTCCACTACTCCAACATTCCTAAACCTAGGCTCTGATACCAAACTTTTAGGACCGATAGGAATCAAGTGTTTATGCGGAAGCTAGTAAAACAACCTTCAAAAGACTTTGAGTATGAAGATAAAAAAGAAACATACCATAGAGAAACACAATATTTAATGTGGTTTGGTCAACCAACCTACATCCACAAGAGGAGATGAGTAATCCACTATATAAAAGAGAAGACAAAATATTGAGAGAAATAACCTCACCAATTCACTCGGAATACAAAGTGGTTCACACAAGAGTTAACACAACACTTGTGACTCACAGTTTCTCTCCCTCCACAGAACTCTCAATCCCTTATAGCTACATTATGAATGCTACCTAACTAGAAGGAATGAGCTTCTATTTACAGAGTCATAAACCTTTTCCTACTAGAAAAAGGATTGGACAAATATGGAGAAACTCTATTTTTCTTTTCCTAATAGAAAAAAGGATTCACAAAATATGGAGAGTTTCTATTTTCCTTTTCGTAAAAGGAAAACTTCAATTATGGTAAGAAACTCAAGGCAAAAATCCAACAAGTCATTCATTTGAATTTTGTGTAGCTTTTTGTACTTTGAGGTTTATATAACTTGAAAAGTTGATTCAGTAAAAAATATAGGTAAACAGACTGAAAATGAAATTTAGATATTTCCATCAGTTTTGAAATGAAAAAATTAGGCTAAAGGCATGGACAACTCAAATACTGAGGCATTTGGTGTGTGTTTAAACCATTTAACAATTTGGCTATTGAAATTTGGTCCAAAGTTGACTTTTGTCAACATTCTTGGAATTTGCACTCGGATGAGAATTTCATTTGTGTGGTTAGCTCTGGAACATCAATTTTGATCTAAAATAACCCTTAATGCGTGTCTTGAGGCTCTTGATCTCATTCTAAGACCTTTTCTCAAATTTAATTCAAAATGATGCTCAGGTGTGAGATCCACTTTCTTTCTAAATGACCTCACATAGAAATTTTAACTATACCATTGAGTCCAAAAATGCTAAGTTTGGTGGGGTAGTATAGTTTGTTTGGGTGCATAGAGTTTCGAACAAATCCCGAGCACCCTATCAAAGATTAGATCTAGGCCAACCGTGCTAATACAGTTAATTTCTGGCAATAGACCGGACCAAAGCAAACTGGACCAGTTTTACTGATACTGGAACTGACACCGATTCCGTCGGAACCCTTAAAGTTTCGAACCAGTTCTACTGGAACTGGGTCTACCAATTTTTTAAGGGAGTTCCAGCCCGATCCCCTAGTTACCGGGTTGGTACTGGATCAAACTGGTACCGAAACCGAAACTATATTAATTTTTTTTAAGTTTAGTTATATTTATATTATTTAAATATTCATTATATTATTACTATAAAAGTTATTAATTTTTAATAATATAATTATTATAAAAAGCTATAAAATAATAAAAACTTTAAACTTTCTAACTTTGAATTTGAATTTGAATTTGAATTTTGAATTTTGAAACTTGAAAATTTTAAGTTGTAAGTTGTAACTTAAAACTTGTAAGTTTAATAAGAAATTATAAGTTTATAACTTACGCAAGTACAAGTTACATGAGTTTAATAAATTTTTAATTTTTTTTAATGTTAAGTTATTAACTTGTATTATATATATTATTTCTTATTTTTACTAACTTACTATTACTTAAAAAGATGTAAAATACTAAAAATTTGAACTTTTAATATTTAATGGAAAAATCATATATTTATTCAAAATTTCAAATAAATAAAATTGTACAATTACAAATAATAAAAAAAGTTAGAATATCTAATCTATCCAGCCACCTTCTAGAAAGGGTTCTGCTTGAATTAGGTCTTTAATATTATACTAATATCTATAATTGAAAGGTACAAATATTTGTTGGCGTAAATTATCTATTATTTCTCGGGAAAGTTTCTCTAGAAGTTGCACTTGTTGTTGTTCCTCCATTGCTTCCATGCCTTCATCACTGTTCTCTCCAAGTATTTTATCAATTTCATCTTCCACTTACGGGGATAATTTTGGCAATCCAAAACTCCTTCTTTCAGCGTTGATCCAATCCTAAATAACACCAATATTCTAAACTATCATTTGCAAGTGAGTATCGATGATATCAAATTTGAAATCTCTCCGCACTAAAAGCTTCCTCCAAATCTACTGATGACGCTTGAATTGCTAGCACATATCAAACAACCCTAGCAAGTTTCAAAAATTATTCTCCACGATTATTCCACCAAGTCAATAATTGAGGGTCTCCATTGTTGTCCCTAATCTTTTCTCATCCCTGGTTAATATATTCAACAAAATCATTATCACTAGAAGTTTCAAGACCAAGATAATCATCCATCATATCATCTATATCATTTTCTCTATGTCTACGAGGTGGAGGTGCAACTGGTGAAATATTTCTTTCCATTGTTCTATATGTGTCATATAATTTTAAAACTTGTTGTATTATACTACTTTTATAATCTTCAAGACTAGGAGTTTCATCCGGTGTAATTTCTAAATTAGTATAAATTTTTTCAACCATTCTTTGAACACCTTGTAGTTTGTAAGAAGGATTAAACAAAGTAGCAGTCAAATAAATTTGAGGAATAGAAAAATGATATTTTTTGAATTTTTCAATCATAAAAGATATTGTTGCTCTAATATAAACTTATCTTTTTTTAAAAATATTTTGTAAAATTAGATGAAATAGCACAAATATTTACCAAACCAAAAGAAACAGTAGAATAATATTGACCAGAAACATTTGTAGCAATATAAAAACTCTTAAGAATTCAATAAGATCTTTTGTCTCTTCCCAATTATCTTTACAAAGTCTTACATCCGTATTCGAATTATGAGCATTAAAATTTTTTTTATTAGATCTTGATAAACATAAGCGACTTTAAGCATTTCAAATAAAGGATTTCATCTAGTAGCAACTTCTCTAGGAACTTTTCTATATTCAAGGTTATCTTCTTTACAACGATTTTTAAATTCGGTAAGTCTAGATTTTATTTTTAGATTTAAAAATCCAATTACAAGTAATTCTAATTTTTTCACAAGAATTTCCAAAATTGAGAACACCATCTTTAACTACCAAATTATAAAATGTGTACCGAACATTTAATATGAATAACATCATCATCAATTGGAGATAATCTCAGTTTTAAATAATCAACAGCTCTCAAATTATTAGAAACATTGTTGTCACGCCCCGGGAGGGTACCCTAGACGTAACTACCACTCAGAGACTATCGTTAGGCCCCAAGCGAACCACCTGATTTCATCTCACTCATTCCTTCATACATTCTACTAATCAGCGGAAGATATATAGAAATAAATGGACAGATCTCGTTATTTAATCTCAAATAACATTATAGTGAAAGGCTAGTAGAAAGAAACTAGCTCACAAGTCTCAATATCAACATCCAACTCTAGTATATGAAGCCTCTATCACTATTAGGTGGTGCCAATGATAGATCCATGACTATCTCAATCAAAATAAAGATCAAACAAAATCTAACTCTAAACCAAGATGAAAAAAGGGTGATGAACCCTCCGAAGTAGGGGAGGCTCACCAATCTGCTAAACGTTTCAAGATCTTCAACAGTGAGCCTACTGATGACCTTTATCCTGCGTATCTACATCATAAAATGGTGCAGTCCAAAAGGAAACGTCAGTATGTGGAATGTACTGGTATGTAAAATAGCTGAATGAAATTCAAACAGGTAGAATAATATAGATATAATAATCAACATCAAGGATAGTACAAATTAACATATCAAATGTCTATCTAAAGCAAGAATAAAGAGTAGACAAGTGACACATCAACCCATCGACCTATCGTTCAAATCAGACTCATCTCAGAAGGATTCATCTCAACTCAGATTACTTAGCTTGGAAAAATAAACATACAAAGACCCATTATTTTAGGACAATAAAGTGAGGACCTGTCCGACTCTAATGGACTTAATCTACGAAATGAGAACTTGTCAGACTCTAACGGACTTAGCCCTCACGTGACAACTGTCTGACTCTAATGGACTTAGCCCTCAAGTGAGAACTCGTCTGACTCTAACAGACTTAGCCCTCAAGTGTCACGACCCAACCCAAGGGCCGTGATTAGTGCCGATTGGGCACCTAGACAAACACCAAACCAGAACCACTTATAACGGCTAAGAAATTCCTCAAAATTTAGGAAGAGTTTCCTCTATTTTACTAACTAACCACACCTGCAAACATCGAACCCATCCAACAACAAATATCACTATACATATACATGCGGGCCGACAAGGTCATCACTGCGGCAGAACCGCTTAACAAACATATCATACAAACGAAGTCATATCAAACATAATTCCCACACCCACATGTATCCACAGACCTCTAAACACACAAACTGGATCATAGAACGGGACAGGGCCCTATCATACCCTCGATTATATATACAAATACAAAATACAGAAAATACATATACATATATATACCAAAATATCTGCTCCTGATGCAAAGGGAGCACGTCAAGATGGCTCTCTAACCTGTACGTCGGTACCTGCAGGCATGAACGCAACCCCCCCTCCGAAGAAAGGGGGTCAGTACGAAAAATGTACCAAATATGTAAAGTAGAAAGTACAAAATAAATGAGAGTAATAATCCTAATAAAATATATAAGTCAAACCTGTATGAAAATATCAAAATATTTCTTTATTTAAAACATCAAAGTAATGCATATCTAATGGGAACGATGGCGACCTCCAAACTCGCACCATGCCACAACATAATGCAGAAGTTTCAAATCTCCAAAATCTCCAACACAAATCCCAACAGTAATATAGGTGAGCCGTGGCGAAGGGGCCATGCGCTCACTACATAATATAGGTGAGCTGAGGCGAAGGGTCCAGGCACTCACGTATCACAATGTGTAAAGGTCATCATGCTCATCATATAAGTGAACCGTGGCGAAGGGGACACGCATTCATGTGGGCCGGGGCAAAAGGGCCAACCACCCACACATCATGATGCCAACATATCCCAAGACCAGCTCCTTATGCCTCCAAACTAAGCAAAGCTGGCCCATGGGCAAACCGACCCGCCGTATCCAACCTACTTCGAAACATATATACATATATACATATAGTTATACATGAGTACGATAATAACCGGCCCTGGAACCGGTGAGCGAAACCAAAAATGGCACGAATAGAGTCGTGAGAATCACATGTATAAAAACTAGTTTAAAAAAAAATTAGTAATACACAAATTGTTCATCTTTAAAACCAAGAAGTTATTTCTTTATGAAATTTGTGAAAATTACTCAACTTCACACATAAAAGTGATTTCAGGGAACTTTCTAACTTTCTCATCATACACATTACTAACATACTTCAAAATAATTTTTAAAATAATTTCGGAACAATAAAATCCATAGCTTTCCAACTAATAAACTTTCGGTCAACAAACATTATTCATGAACTTTTAAAGACTCCAAAAGTTATGGATGGGAATAACTTAGCAACATTTTGGCAAGTAACGAACATAGGTTCCGTTTAGGCTTTTCACCGAGCATTACAAAATACCTTCTTTTAACATACTCAATTATTTCACATTTTTAACAACTTGCGGGTTCTACGTATCAAGAGTTAAAATATAAAGACCATTTTTATGAAAGTCCCAAGGAGTGGACATAAGACATGTTTGGACCCAAATTGTGTAGGAAAAGGAAATTTTCAAACGTAAGACGTTGACCCAATGTAACTAATTCATGCCAAGAGGTAGAAATCTTTACATACCTCGATTCCTTTCCTCCAACT
>JAOTQJ010169857.1:0-25596 GCA_025642045.1 Solanum sejunctum | reverse complement strand
AAACGATCTACGTGAACCAGGCTATATATAAAACTTCTTTTATTTTTAATAAAAAAAAGGAGCTTGAAGAATCTATAGTGAATTTACAATTAATGTTAAATATATTTACCCTCTTAGTTTAAATTTCTTATAAATTAGTGCAAAGTATGTAATTTCTATAATATATAAGTAATATATATGACAAAAATAATGAGGCCCTAATTTTAGAGGGCCTAAAGCAATAGCTTTAGTGGCTTCCCTTAAAGTCATCTCTATCAATAGTTTAAATATGAAACTTAAAATAAGAAAATAGATTAAATATGTTCTTGACATTTTACTTTAGCTATTTCTCAACTCTCACTCCTCAATCATAATTCATCATACTCTTGAGATAATATTATCTTGCTTGCTTGCTTATCAAACACTAAAAATTAAAAAGAACTATTTAATAACCCAAAAAATTATATTCTAAATTTTTTTTTGTGTGTAAAAGACATTTTTCTTTATACTAAACATACCCAACGTAAAAAGAGAAACACTGATAGAATAAAAATATATACTAGATTAATGTACAGGACTGAAGCAAACCTAATATCGAGAAGGTTGATAAAATGCAGGATGAAGGGTAGTTGGAAGCATCAGATATGTGGGTCTAAGACTTATTGAAACAAAGGTGTATAATTAAAACAATATTTATTATGATTAACTTAATTATCTAATAGTCTAATGATAATACAAGTAGAATCATTTCCAAAATTTGAATTGAATGTTTCTAATTAAAAGATCTTTTTAGAAATTAAAGTATTTAATCAAAATAAAATATAATTTGAATATTTAGATAAAATATTATCATAAATTTAAGTATCTGATATGCATTGGTGAGAAGTTTTGAGGATACCTTTTTCTGTGATATATTCACAATATCCAATTCCGTGCAGAGTGGCATTTTTTTCCTCTATTGAGGTAAGCCTTTGGGCCCATGAGAAGGAGAAGATGCATGTGGGCATGCTTAGTTGAGTTCATTACAGTAAGGTGGAAAAAAAGGAACCTTTCCAAGATCCACTCA
This sequence comes from Solanum sejunctum, assembly GCA_025642045.1. NCBI lineage: Eukaryota > Viridiplantae > Streptophyta > Magnoliopsida > Solanales > Solanaceae > Solanum > Solanum sejunctum. Next base: position 24,551 of record JAOTQJ010169857.1, on the reverse strand, counting down.
ACACCCCCACATGATAATGAATGTTATATCATACACGATATTCACATGTATAATTTACTAATATAATGAAGGTTCACTTTCCTCGAGGAACAGATTTGTGATTTTTCTTATGTTATTAAAATAATTTATAATAAATTTTTTTCTTATAATGTTCTTTACCGTCAATACATATGAGATGAATAAAAAAGGGTCATTGGAATCAAGACCCTCACCAATTAAATCAATTAATCTATTTACATATCTATTGCAATCAAATTTTCGAATCATGACGATATCTATTACAATATATCAATAAGTCAGTCTAATTCATAAGCTGAAATTATAGGCAATAGACTATCACGCGAAAAACGACAACAAGAAGCAAGAAGCTAACAATAATAAGAAGAAAGAGAAATACAACAAACAAGAATCATTTTCAAGATCTGGCATCAGTTAGTACTCGAGCAACTAATCAAAATAGGAGTACAAGATTTTTACAAATGAAAAATCAATATAGGCTATCTCTTAATACAACGTACAAATTAGCCTAGCCAAAATAGATAAAAATTGGTAACTCCGAACATCAAGAGCTAACATCAGTCTTCTTGATCCAAAAGCAACTCTGCATAAAAATCAATCAACGGCGCGAACTCGTACTATGATTTGCAAGGCGTAGAAGTGTAATATGAGTACCAAGCAAATGGTACTCAGTAGACATATGTTGACTGATCTCCACTAATAAAGCAAGTATAAACAACATCTAAATAAGAAAGTTACAACAACAGTAACTACACAAGAGATATAATTAATATAAAACAAATAATGAGAATTAAGGACATAGAATACACGAAGTAAAGGAATCAAGTCAAAGAATGTACCTAGAAGTGCAAGCCCGACAACCTATTCACATCACATAGTTACTGCAGGAGTCAACCAAGCAAGGATATATCCATGCCAATTACCACTAAACAACATAACAACCTAAAGACTAATTCAATTCAACCTAACATATGGTACCAATATTAAGCCAAGAATAAGCCATACAAATAATCAACTGATAGTACAACACAAGATAAGCATATCTATAAGCATTTAATAATCTATCTAATATCCTATAAGCCTAGAAGGTACAATAAACAAACATAATCCAACCAGCCTTTCATATGGCTAGAGTTGCCAAATAACAACCAATTATACTGGTAATCAGTGGTGCATATGAATGAAAGATATAGTGTAGAACTATTTTAATCATCGGTAACCAAAAGAACCAACTATATAGACCTACCCCCAATCGAGCTAGTAAGGAAGAACACATCTAATATCCCTATTTATTATAGTGGTAGTCACAGTCAAAGGGAACCACGGGGGATGAAAAAGGTCCATATAAACTGCCTCGATATAAATTAGATCTTATAACAAGTCATCATACCGAAAGAATGAGTAGCCAAATCACTATAGAAAAAATGATGAAACACCGGCTAGTCAAATCAATGTCACGACCCAGACCTTGGTCCTAGGAGTGAATGGCGAATGGGAATCCGAAAGTCCCCAACAAGCCTCATAGTATCCATATTCACGTCATCGGTTCAAAAGTGCAATAGAAAAGTAAACACATAAGTCTAAGGGATGGGAGAATAGGATTCACGCTATGGGTGATAGGAAATGCGAGAAACATGTATTCACAAAGCATGTAACACATAAGTACTAATGGGTGGGTAAGTATGACTCACACTATGGGGCAATTCGAGACTTAGAATCTTTCATTTCATATAAATAATAATATCATAAAGCATATAACCACATCACATAATGATATCCCATAGGTAGCCAAGCCATAACATACCCTACAATCATAACACTTAGTATTTTAAGGTAAAGGAGTTTACAAGATGTAAAAACGTGGCCTCTAGTCACAAAATAGGACGGGGACCAAAACATACCCCGTGCTCACCCTCAAAGTAAACAAAATAAGTAAAACACCATAGGTAGAGGAATGGTGGTTTGTCCTCGAAAGATAAGACTCACCACAATAAGAAGGACTTGAGATTCGAGTTAGACGTCGTACGGTGGATGAATGTACTCCTCGATCCCTATATAGTGAGATTATGTAGGCAAAAATATGCATTAATACATTTGAATGTACTAAGTATGAGGGAATGCAATGCATTTGACTTATCAACCTGTAATGCAATGTTAGATGGCAAGGGCACATAATATAAAAATAAGTATATCCAAAGAAGAGTAGTATAATAATATGTTGTGAAATTCCTGATGCATGAAATACACAAATCCTCATATATAGAGGGAATATGACCTCAACCGATAAGAGTAAGACCAAGCAAACTATTACTTGGATGAAATCCCCTCACTGCTAAAGAGGGGGTCTACTTACTAAAGGTAAACCATACTTTACCTTACGGGCACCCCCATTTCGTATGAAGCAATCTTTCTTACACCCCATTTTGGATAGGATTGTCATATTATATCATATCACATTACTTTTCTCCTTACGAGCACCCCCATTTCAAATAGAATTTTCATATACATATATACCTATGATTGGCTCATAGTTCAAAGAAAGGGAGAGGGCCCCCAATCCATCAGTGCTAAGTCAAAATATCCCATATGAATGCTTATAAGTATATATGCTTTCAAAAGAGGCAATATTTATTGCAAATCCTTTAAATGCACATTTAGGTTCAAAAGCCAAGCGTATTTCTCATACATTCATAACTTAAGCTCAAAAGCCAAACCATAGTTCATAATCGTGATACTTATACATAGGAATAACTCATTTACATATACGAGATGGTGTAAACACCCAAAATATTCAAAGATCCATAATCATAGACATGTATATGATCACATCCTTGTCATAACCCATATCATATCAAAATTATATATATAAACATAATCAGGCTTAACCCACTTCATAAACTTTATAAACCTATAGTCATGTATGCTTATGCCGTGAATGAGATGAGAATAATATGGGTAATAGAGATTCAAACTTAAATCAATAATATATTATGAAATTCAAGTAAAAACATAAGTAAAATTCACATTTAAATAATAACGTAGAATATCCATGCACAAATCAAGCTTTAACGGGGACATGCATTTTCATAACTTCGTAACTTCAATGCATTTCATCATACTAGGGCTTAATTCACTTTAAAATCAATAAATAAACATAACCCATATATGACCGAAAGCCTCATGGCCGTGTACTTGGCTGCGTGACTTCACTTAGCCCTAAAACTGTGAATTTTCAAACAAGAGTCACCATATGGCCTACCACACAGACTATGATGTGTCATACGGGCCATGAGGGGTCCATGTATAGCATGCCTTAGTTTGAAACTCCACATTTAAGGGACAAACACCCTCCCAAGGCCAAGGAACACTTTATGAAGGCTCACGCGAGATGTGAGGGGTCCATGTGTGGCATGCCATAGTTTGAAACTCCACATTTAGGGGCCAAACACCCTCACAAGGCCAAGGGACACTTCATGGAGGCTCACACGACCTTGAGGGGTCCATGTGTGGCGTGCCTTAGTTTGAAACTCCACATTTAAGGGCCAAACACCCTTAAGACCAAGGGACACTTCATGGAGGCTCACACGGGCCGTGAGGGGTCCATGTGTGGCGTGCCTTAGTTTTAAACTCCACGTCTTAGGGCAAACACCCTTACAAGGCCAAGGGACACTTCATGGAGGCTCACACGGGCCGTGTGAGCTCACACGGACCATGAGAGCTCTCATGGAACATCACCTTGGTCCAAAACTTCCCAAAACTGAAAATTGCAAGGTCCAATGAGGTCACACAATGTCCGAGTCCTTACATTATCTCCCTCTTGGGAACATTCATCCTCGATTGTGCAAGAAAAAGGCTTGAAAGGCTTGACTTAGGATATGGAACATTCAAACAAAAGATACAATGCATATTTCATCACTTGAAAATCATGAAGTCATTAAAGCTCATATCAAAACGTACTTAAATCATTTAAAAGATCATAAAAATTATTTTGGTACACATGTATGTATGTCATATCATGAAACTCAAGAATGAAAGATCTAGGGCCACTTGCAAAAAGGAAGGACCTAATACCTTAGGCTTCAGTAGATTGGAAAAGATGGGGATATCGATTCATCGTGTCAAACTGCACCTCCCATGTAGCACTCTCCTTATGTTGATTTCTCCAAAACACCTTAACCAAAGGCACATCCTTGCTATGAAGTCGTTTCACTTGCCTATCCAAAATCTCCACTAGAATTTCCTCATAAGATAAGTTCTCCTCAACCTAAATACGCTCCAAAGGCACAATAATACTAGGATTACCCACTAATTTTCTCAACATAGACACATGGAAGACCGAGTGAATAGAACTCAAATCCAGTGGCAGCTCCAACCTATAAGCCACTTTCCCAATTCACTCAATAATCTCATAAGGGCCTACATACCGGGGACTTAGTTTGCCCTTCTTGCCAAATATCATCACATCCTTTATAGGTGAGACCTTCACATATACCCAATTACCAACATGAAACTCAAGATTCCTCTTCCTGACATCTGAATAGGAGTTTTGGCAACTTTGGCCATCTTCAACCTCTCCCTAATCAACTTCCCATAACCACAGCCTCCAACACCAAATTTGGGCTAATCAAAGCTATCTCTCCCAACTCAAACCACCCCACCGGAGACCTACATCTCCTACAATACAAAGATTTAAACAGTGCCATACCAATGTTAGCGTGAAAGCTGTTATTATAAGCAAACTTGATGAGTGGAATATGGTCATCCCAATTACCTTTGAACTCTAACACACATGCCCTCATCATGTCTTTCAAGGTTTGAATTGTGCTCTGGGCTTGACCATCAGTAAAGAATGAAAGGCAATGCTTAACTTAACCTTAGTACCAAGTCCTGTCTGAAACAACCTCTAAAAGTGAGAAGTAAATTGAGTACCATGATCCGATATGATAGACCTAGGCATACCATGCAACCTCACCAACTTTTGGATGTACAACCTTGCATAATCTTTGAAACCAAAACTATTCTTGACAGGTAGAAAGTGAGATGACTTTGTCATCCGGTCAAGATAACCCAAATAGAGTCAAACTACCTTCGAGTCTGAGGCAAACTTACGACAAAATCTATGTTCACATCATCCCACTTCCAAGTAGGAATATTAATGTCTTGAGTCAAACCACCGGTCTTTTAGTGCTCTACCTTCACAATTAGGGCATTTAGATACAAACATGGCTATAACGCTCTTCATACCATGCCACCAATACACCTCCCTCAAATCCTAGTATATCTTAGTAGATTCGACATGAATAGAATAATGAGAGTTATGGGCTTCACTCATAATGACCCTCCTAAGATCTTCTACGTCTAAAATACATAACTGATCTTGATACCGAAGTACACTATCTCTCGCTTGGGAGAATACCTCTATCTTCTTTTCAGCAATGAATTTCTTCAACTCAACCAATGGTAGATCTGAATCTTGCTTAGCTTTTACATCCTGAAGATGCGACCTCATTTTAAATATGAATACCACTATTATTAGAGTTGGCCAACCTAACATCCAACCTAGCTAGTTGGTAAACATCCTTTTCCAACTCCTTCTTTTCCTCCTCATCATGATCCACGCTTCCCATAGATAGCGTAAGCATCAGCTACAATATTAGCCTTGTCGAGATGATAATAAACACTTATATCATAGTCCTTTAGGAGTTCCAACCATATCCTTTGCCTCAAGTTAAGATCTCTTTCGGTGAACACATATTCCAAACTCTTGTAATTAGTCAAAAAATCAAAATGTACCCTATACAAATAGTGCCTCTAAATTTTCAAGGCAAATAGCACCGCCACTAACTGAAGGTCATTAGTGAGGTAGTTATGCTTATGCACCTTTAATTGCTTTGATGCATAAGCTATCACCTTACCTTATTGCATAAGCACATATCCTAACCCAATTCGAGAAGTATCACAATACACCACGAACCCATCCAAGACGTTCGGTAGAGTTAAAACAGGAGCCGATGTAAGCTGATCCTTTAAAGTTTGAAAACTCTTCTCATCTTCATCCGACCACACGAACTTAACTTTCTTTTGGGTCAACTTAATCATTGGAGATGCAATAGATGATAACCCCTCAATGAACCTCCTATAATAGCTAGCTAACCCAAGAAAACTCTGAATATTCGAAGGATTCAATAGTCTAAGCCAATTCTTCACAGTTTTAGTCTTCTTTGGGTCAACCTTAATACCATCACCTGACACTACAGGACCAATAAAAGCTACTTTATCCAACTAAAACTCACATTTTCTAAATTTGATATACAACGTCTTCTTTATTAAAATTTGGAGGACTAACCTCAAATGATCTATATGTTCCCTCTCACTTTGGGAATAAATAAGAATATCATCAATGAAAAAAATAATAAAACTATTGAGGAATGGATTGAAAACTTGATTCATAAGATCTATAAATATGATCGGAGCATTAGTCAAGCCGAATGACATCACCAAAAATTCAAAGTTGTGAGACCCCGTCTTTCTCGTCTTCTATATATATAGAGTGACATGTTATATAAGACATACATGATTTCGGATAGGACCTAAGGATGCTAAATCTTCCAAAAGGTGCTAATATTAAGCACTTAAAGTTTTAAAATAAATGAATCCCCTAAATACACATTTGGGATTAAAAAAATGGCTCAAGTGGCACCTTGCCCTTTTCAGAAGGTTTAAATTAAGTTTCACTTCTCGGATGAGACTAAAATTGTATAACTTGATAATAATTTTATTTTGATAGCACAAGAATCATTCATTAAGCTTTGGAATCAAGAAAGTTGCAATATAAAGGTTGGCCAAAGTTACCATAAATTTCTTTAAGAAATCCTTCTTAAATTTAGGTAACATGTATAAGGCCATATCTACCAAAATATAAGAAGATAGAAGGGCCATGACCTATAAAATCGAGGATCTATGAGTCTAGTTTGCAAACATAAAATTGTGCATCAAGCTGACCTTAGAATAAAATGTTATGATCATTTTACTAGGACTGCCCGAGCAGGAAACCAGGTCATGGATGGGGCCGGATCAACCCACGTAGATGTTGGCTAATCAGTACGATTTCATCCCAAAATAGAGAATAAATTGAAGATAAAGTTCTCTCAAGGTCTCCAAGTGATTTAGGTAAATTGGTTGCATTTTCACCGTAAAAATTCATCCCTATGCCTAGAAATGTGTCTCTTATGCTTTGCAATTATTTTTCTTCCTATTAGCTGTGTTTGGGGATGCTTTTGGGCTGTAAAAAATAGTATTCTTGCTGGTTATTGTTGTCTTGCAGATAATGTGGTTAGGTAATAATTTTGGGGCTTCTTTCTGATCATTTTCGCAAAGTTCTACAGATGTTTCCTAGTGTAAATATGTTATGGCAAGTCTGGTCATTAATGCTTAATTTTGGACTATTTATAGGTATATTTAAGTTTCATATATATATATATATAGTGGTTATGAAGCTTAGGATGTAAGGAACAACTATTGTGAAGAGACTTTGGGCAATTGGACGTCCGTTGGAAAGGTATTTTAAGTCTAAGCTCCGTCCCTCCTTTTAGCATGAAATCTAGGAAGTTTCCCAAAATGTCAAATGTGATATATTATTATTATGTTGTTAGAAAAACCTTCTGTGGAAGTCATTGAGATTGCAGTTGAGTCATTTTCATGATGGTATTAGGCTAACATTCCATTCGTTCGCTTAAACTGGATATTTAATTTCTATATATCATTTTGTTGGGTTTCCTAGCTACCTATCCATTTGTTTGAGGTGTTTATCTTTGTGGTGTAGTGTCATCAAAATAAACGTATATTATGATGGGGATATATTATTTGTAATCAGTCCTCCTTTCATACAAAAATATAGTTGAAGAACTTAACAAGTGACATGTTGATTTCCGATAATCTCTAACGTAATGCTCCTATTTAAATTACTAATGCACTTGATTCAGTTTAAATACATTCTTTTACTAATTGACATGGGACCATATATAAGCATTATGTAAAGCACCTTTATAAATATTTTGAGAGTTAAGGCGTCACTCTAAATGTTGACTTAAGCTGTCAAACTTATTCAAAAGACATGTAAGATCCCTCGAGTCATGTATACATACTACAAAGATGATTATGTTGTTATAAGGATAAGTTTACCAATGAGCCAAATAATGGCTAAAGTTATATTATAGCCCACAATGTGCATTCAATATTCATATCATACATGACACGTAATGCATAGACTCCAAGCTATAATCGGAGGTATAAGGCCTATTTGCCCAAATGATTATGTATATATGTATATGGTACAGATGGCCATAGGTTGGCAAATATGATGCCAGTTTTCTACCATAAAGGACTACCATTGCTAGCATTTGGTTTGGTATGTCATGCATTTGCATCTATATATATGTATTCACGACATGCGATACTCAAGCATACCCTGCATATTTGATGAGTAGTAGGTTGATTATTGGCCATTAAGGTTACTCGACTTTCTGGTTATAGGTGGTATTTCTATTACCCTTTTTACTATTGTTATCCATGCTTTTACTTTTTGCCTTATATACCAGTACATGTTTATTCGTACTGATATCCCGTTGCTTAGGGACGATGTTTTTTATTTTATGCCTGCAGGTTCAGATAGGCACTCTGATCGATCACTCCACTAGGAGCCCAGTTCAGCTATGAGTTGGTAAGCCCACCTCTTCCTGGAGCTTTCACAGTATACTTACTTTTTGTTATACAATTAGTTATAGTCGGGGACCTGTCCCGGCAGTATTAGTGGTTTTGTTAGAGGCTATTGTGGATATATTATTTTGGGTTGGTTCTCTTTTGCCTTTCAGTCTCCAGTATAGGATTGGCATGTATATATATGTGTGTATGTACCTCTGTTATTAAAGCATTGCAGGCTAGCTAGTACTCTATCATTTTGGTTTACCTATCTTGTTGTACATGATTTGCTATCGACCAGGTCATGACCTAAATGGTCTAGGATTAGCTTTTTCAAGTGTTATGATGCTGATTTTCCTTCTGAGCCCTAGCGTAATTAACTAGCATGTTTAGTGGCTTACTCAGCCAATAATAGTATTGAGTGCCTGTCGCACCTCCACGCCTTTTGAGGCATGATAAACATGGTATTAGAGTAGGTCGTGCCCTAGGTAGTCCACAATGCCGTATCTAGTAGAGTCTTGCTTATGAGTGTGTTGTGCGCTACACTTATAATCAGGAGGCTATGAGGCATTTAGGGATGATTAACTTTCTTTCACTTAATAGATCATGCTATATAGCAAAGTTACAGGAACATATGAAATCTTAATCATGCTTTGTGGCGTGTTTTATTTGTCAGGCTGTCTACATTAAGGATATGACACAACGTGAGGTAGATATGGATCCAAGAGAAGGCACCAGTCAATCTTTGCTGAGTTAGGTAGATATTCCCCTAATTGAGGCACACAGAGAGCCTTCAGTATCCATAGTACCAAATTCGCCAGCAGATATCGAGGGCCAAGGAAATCCAGTACCCCTAACCCCACTAGAGACTAGGGAGCAGGGCATGAGAGAGGCTGTACAACTATTGACAAGGATAGTTTCTATTTGTGAGAGATTGACAAGAGCCAATGCCAGAAGGTATCAAGCAGAAAGCTCAAAGGTACAAGAGTTTCTTCACTTGGTCCCTCCAGTATTTATAGGGTCTAGTCCTACTGAGGATCTATAGGACTTTATAGACCATATGTATAGAGTATTGAGGGTGATGCATGCCTTTGCCACTGAGGCAGTGGAGTTCGACTATGTAATGTCGCCATCTTGTGGTACAAGGCATGTGAGAGATCCAAAGGGCGTGATGCTCCACTAGCAGCGTGGGAGGACTTCTCTTAGGCAGTTTTGGCCATTACTTCCCATGGGAGGTTCGAGAGGCGCATCTTGACCAGTTTATCAGTTTGAGGCAGGGCAGATATGAGTGTAGGGGAGTATAGACTTATGTTCAATTCTTTGGCTAGATATGCACCATATATTATACGTACAATAAGTGCCAGAGTTTATCATTATGTGGATGGTTTGGGGAATCATTTGATTAGACATTGCATGATAGCTTCTTTATAGGATGATGTAGATATTTCCTGTATACAAGCGTTTGCTCAGACTACAGAGGACCTTTCTTGTCAAACTCAAGATACCCATAGATATAGGGAGAAGAATAAGAGGGCTCGTACTATGGGATCTTATAGGGAGCCATGGGGTGATTTTTTTTATCAATATCCACCTTTATCTGTGGGTAGTTCTCTGCCTCAGATGTAGGGCTAATAATTTGATCATTATATTCAGTCAGAGCTAAGCAGAGTCCACACTAGCCCAAGAGTCATTGACAGGAGCACTCTGCGTAAATGAGACAACCTACTCCTTCATGTGCACAATGTGGTAAGCTTCATAGTGGCTAATGAAGAAAGTGTTCAGGTGTATGTTATCATTGTGGACATACATGGCATTATATTAGCCAGTGCCTGGGGTTTGGTGGAGGTACAACAACTCAGCTTCAGGATCCATTGCAGCCTCTTCGTCCTTAGTACGTGCTCCTCGACCAGATCCTCAACCTACTCAGGGTCATGGTAGGGGGAGAGGTAGAGGAGACAACTCAGGTTTTATGGGTGGCTAGAATCACTTTTATGCACTCACTAGCCGATAAGATTCAGAGGCATCTCTAGATGTGATCATAGGTTTTTTTATGGTACATTCTCATGGTGTTTATGCACTAATAGATCCTGGCTCTACATTTTCATATATTACTCTATTCATTACTGATAAGCTTGATATGAGACTTGAGTTATTGCTGGGGTCGGTTAAGGTATCCACACCAATTGGTGACTTAATTGTAGCTAGTCATATTTATCGAGGTATACAATGTTAATTAATAAATTCCCAACCTGTGCTAATTTAATTAAATTGATTATGCAGGATTTTGATGTTGTTATAGGTATGTACTGGTTGACAGCTTGTTATGCTAATATTAATTGTCGAGCAAGCTAGTCCACTTCTATTTCCTACCTTAGGGCTCAGGAGTTGATAGCTAAAAGTTGTATATACCATCTAGTTTATGCTAGGGATATTGATAAGGATCCGATGACCCTTCAGTCAGTCCCTATTATGAATGAATTCCTGATGGTATTCCCTGATGAGATTCCAGGGATTTCCCCCAAAAGGGAAATTGATTTTTCTATAGGTTTTCTCCCTAATATGCAACCTATATCCATTCCTCCCTATAGAATAACTCTTGCGGAGCTAAAGGAATTGAAGGAACAATTAAAGGACTTACTTGATAAAGGCTTTATTAGGCCAAGTACATCTCAATGGGGTGCTCTAGTGCTCTTTGTTTGAAAGAAACATGGCTCCTTACAAATGTGTATTGATTACAGACAACTAAATAAAGTCACTATCAAGAATAAGTATCCTCTTCAGCAGATTGATGAGTTGTTCAATAAGTTACAGGGTGCAAAATGCTTCTCAAAGATTGACTTGAGATGCGGGTACCACCAGTTGCGAGTTAGGGATGCTGATATTCCAAATACAACATTTTAGGAAGAGGTATGGACATTTTGAGTTTCTTGTCATATCTTTTGGGCTTACGAATGCCCCAACAGATTTTATAGATCTGATGAATCATGTCTTTAAACCATTCTTGGATGAATTTGTGATCATGCTTATTAATGATATCTTGATATATTCAGGATCAGAAGCTGAGCATGCAACCTACTTGCAAGCTATACTAAAGACTCTCCAAGACAACTAGTTATATGCTAAATTCTCTAAATATGAGTTTTGGTTAACTTCCCTAGCTTTTCTTGGCCATGTTATTACATGCTATGGTATCAAGGTCGATGGCCAAAAGATTGAACCAATAATGGCTTAGCTGAGACCATTAAATTCAACTGAGGTCTGTAGTGTTTTAGGCTTGGTAGGATATTATAGGAGATTTATTAGGGGGTCCTCCTCTGTTGCTGCACCACTAACAAGATTGATGCATAAAGCAGTTAAGTTTTAGTGGACTGATGCGTATGAGCAGAGTTTGCAAGAGCTAAAGAAAAGGCTTACCACTGCACCTATCTTGGCTCTTCTGGATAGAAGCAAAGGCTATGTTGTCTATTATGATGCCTCAAGAACTGGGCTAGGTTGTTCTTATGCAGCATGGTAGAGTTATTGAATATACTTCTAGACAATTGCGAAAGAATGAACAAAACTATCCTACCCATGATCTTGAGCTCATTGTAGTTGTTTTTGCCCTAAAGATTTGGTGACATTATCTATGTAGAGTTTATGTTGATGTTTTTACTGACCAACAGAGCCTCCAATATCTATTTAAATAGAAGGAGCTGAACCTACGACAAAGGAAGTGGCTAGAATTACTAAGAGACTATGATGTTGACATTTTATACCATCTTAGTAAAGCTAATTTTGTTCCTATTGCACTTAATTGAAAGTCCATGGGAAGTCTGAGCCATGTTGAAGCTAATAAGGTTGAAATGACAAAAGACTAATGTCAGCTAGCTAATTTTTAGGTCTGATTGGTAGATGCAGAGAATGAGGTATAGTTGTTCAAAATATAGTAGAATCTTCCATTGTCACTGAAGTAAAAGAGCAATAGTGCGAGGATCCTGAGCTTCGAAAACTGAGGGACAATATTCCACAACAACAACATCCTTTATTTGAGCTAATTGAAGGTATAGTCCTTAGGTACCAGGGCAGCTTATGTGTGCCAAATATCAGAGGACTTTGTGGTAATATTCTTTCTGAGTCCCATTATTCTAGATATTCAGCCCACCCTGGAGTGATAAAAATGTATTGTGACCTTCGATAAATCTATTGGTGGAATGGCATGAAAAAAGATATGCAGAGATAGTAGCCCAATGCCCCAATTGCCAGTAAGTTAAAGCAGAACATCAGAGACCTAGAGGCCTAGCTTAATATATTGAGCTTCCACTATGGAAATGGGACATGATAAATATGGACTTAATCACTAGTTTGCCTCGTACTCCATACAGGTTGATTCTATTTGGATAATCATTGATAGGTTGACAAAATCTGCTCATTTCTTACTAGTAAGAATGACGTATTTAGAGGAGGATTATGCTAAGCTTTACATTCAAGAGATTGTTCACCTTTATGAAGTTCCATTATCTATTATCTCTGATCAAGGGGCTCAATTTATGACACATTTTGGAAGTCCTTTCAGATGGGTTTGGGCACTCAGGTAAATCTCAGCACCACTTTTCATCCAGAAATTGATGGGCAGGCAAAGCATACCATCTAGACCGTTGAGGATATGTTACGTGCCTATGTGCTAGACTTTAAAGGAAGCTTGGATGATCATCTACCTCTTATTGAGTTTGCTTATAATAACAACTTCCAAGCCACTATTCAATTGACACCTTATGAAGCATTATATGGGCAAAAATATAGGTCACCAATTGATTGGTTTGAGGTCAGGGAGGCAACGTTGCTAGGCCTAAATCTAGTTCAGCAAGTGATAGACAAAGTGAAACTTATTAGAGACAATTGCAAATAACCCAAAGTTGGTAGAAGTCTTATATAGATGTTGACGACGAGACTTAGAGTTTGATGTAGAAGATTGGGTCTTCTTGAAAGTATCACCTATGAAGGGAATCATATGGTTTGGAAAGAAATAAAAGCTTAGTCCTAGAAATGTTGGACCGTATAATATTATTCGAAAGATTGGAAAGGTCACATATGAGCTTGATTTGACTTCAAAAATAGGAGCAGTCTATCCGGTGTTTGATATATTAATGTTATGGAAGTGTATTGGATATCTTTCACGTATTACTCCTATTAAGGATATCCACATTGCTGACGACTTGTCTTATGATGAGGTTCCATTAGCCATTTTAGATCGACAAGTAAGAAAGTTATGAAATAAAGAAGTGGCCTCCGTGAAAGTATTATTGCAGAATAATAATATTGAGGAAATAACTTGGGAAACGGAAGTGGAAATGATGAAGAAGTGCCCTCATCTATTTATAAATTAAGGTGAGTCATAATTTAAAAGTTAGCGGTCATGTATTTACAATAACTTAAATTTAAAATGAGTTGGAAGTATAATTTATATGGGTTGTAACGGGATAGCTATACAAAGCTTAGTAGTTTGAATTTTAAAAAGTTGATTTATGGAATTGGAGGGATCAAAAGAATATCTTCAATAATCATATTTTAAGATATAGTAGTGCAATAAAGATGCTGTATTGGTACATTTGCGGGCAAATGTTCTTAAAGGGGGGAGACTGTGAGACCCCGTTTTTCTCGTCTTCCATATATATAGAGTGATATGTTATATAAGACATATATGATTTTGGATGGTACCTAAGGATAATAAGCTAGCAATAGGTGTTAATATGAAGGACTTAAAGTTTCAAGATAAAGGAATCCCCTAAATACATATTTGGTATTAAAGAAATGACCTGAGTGGCACCTTGCGCTTATCAGAAGGTTTAAATTAAGTTTCACTTTCCGGATAAGACTAAAAGTGTATAACTTGCTAATAATAGATTTTTAAAGGTTATTTTAATAGCACAAAGGTCATTCATTAAGCTTTGGAATCAAGAAAGTTGCAAGATAAAGGTTGGCCAAAGTTACCATAAGTTTCTTTCAGAAATCCTTCTTAAATTTTGGTCAAATGTATTAGGCAATACCCCAAAATATAAGAGATTAGAAGGGCCATGGCCTATCAAATTGAAGATCTACGAGTCTAGTTTTGAATGCATAAAATGGCACATCAAACTGACTTCGGAATAAAAAGTTATGATCGTTTTACTGGGACTGCCCAAGCAGGAAATTGGGTCATTGATTGGGTCAGGTCGACCCACCTAGATGTCGGATAATTTGAGTTTTTTAAAGCTAAAATCAGTCCTATTTCATCCCAAAATAGAGAATAAACTGAAGATAAAGTTCTCTCAAGGTCTCTAAGTGATTTAGGTGAGTTTTCGCATTTTTACTGTTAAAATTCATCTCCGTGCCTAAAAATGTGCGCCTTATGCTTTGCAGTTGTTTTTACTTTTGGGCTGTAAAAAGATAGTGCTCTTGCTGGTTGTTTTTGGTTTATAGATGTTGTGTTTATGTAATAATTTTGGGGCTTCTTATGATCATTTTTGCAAAGTTCTACGAACGTTTCCTCGCGTAAATACTATATGGCGAGTCTGGTTATTAATGCTTAATTTCAGACTATTTATAGGTGTGTTAAAGCTAAATATATATAGTGGTTGAGACGCTTAGGACGTAAGGAACAACTCTCATGAAGAGACTTTGGGCCATTGGATGTCCGTTGGAAAGATATGTTAAGGCTAAGCTCCATTCCTTCTTTTAGCATAAAATCTAAGAAGTTTTCCAAAACGTCAAATGTGATATCTTACTAGTTCGTTGCTAGAAAATCCTTCTGTGGAAGGCATTGAGATTGTAGTTGAGTCATTTTCATGATGGTATTAGGTTAACATTCCATTCATTTGCTTAAATTGGACATTCAATATATATATAACATTTTGTCGGATTTCTTGGCTACCTATCCATTTGTTCGAGGTGTTTCTCTTCGTGGTGTAGAGTCATCAAAATAAATATATATTATGATGGGGATATAGTATTCCTAATTACTCCTTCTTCCATACAAAAATATAATTGAAGCACTTAACGAGTGACACGTTGATTTTCGATAATCTCTTACATAATGCTCCTATTTAAATTACTAATGCACTTGATTCAGTTTAAATACGTTCTGTTACTAATTGACATGGGACCATATATAAGCATTATGTGAAGTACCTTTATGAATATTTTGAGAGTTAAGGCCTCACTCTAAATGTTGAGTTAAGCTGTCAAACTTATTCAAAAGACATGTAAGATCCCTCGAGTCATTTTACATAGTATGACAATGATTATATTGTTATGAGGATAAGTGTACCAATGAGCTAAGATTGGCTAAAGTTATGTTATGGCCCACAATGTGCATTCAATGTTCATATCATACATGGTATGTTATGCCTTGACTCCGAGCTATAATCGAAGGTATGGGGTTAATTTTCCCAAATGATTATGTATATATGTATATGGTACAGATGGCCACAGGTTGGCAAATATGATGCTGGTTCGCTACCGGAAAGGACCACCATTGCTAGCATTTGGTTTGGTAGCCATGTATTTGTATCTATATATATGTATTCATAACATGCGATACTCAATCATGCCATGCATATTTGATTAGTAGGAGGTTAATTATTGGCCATTAAGGTTACTTGACTTTCTGGTTATAAGTGGTATTTCTATTACCTTTTTTACTATTGTTATCCATGGTTTTATTTTTTGCCTTACATACCAGTACATGTTTATTCGTACTGATGTCCTGTTACCTGGAGATGCTATATTTTATTTCGTGCGTGCTGCTTCAGATAGTGACTCTAATCGACCACTCCACTAGAAGCCCAGTTCAGTTGCTAGTTGGTAAGCTCCATCTCTTACTGGAGCTTTCAAAGGATGCTTATTTTTGTTTGTACAGTTGGGTATAGTCGGGGCCTTGTCCCAACAATATTAGTACTTCTCTTAGAGGCTATTATGGATACATTATTTTGGGTTGGTTCCCTTTTGCCTTTCAGTTTCCATTATAGGATTGACATGTATTTATAATGTGTATCGGTATCTCTGTTATGGCAGCCTTGTCGGCTAGCTAGTACTTTATTATTTTGGTTTACCTATCTTATTGTACATGATTTCCTATCGACCAGGTCATGACCTAAATGGTCCACGCTTAGCTTTTTCAAATGTTATGCTGCTCAATTTTCCTTCCGAGCCCTAGCATAATTAACTAGTATGTTTATTAGCTTACTTGGCCAATAATGGTATCGAGTGCCAGTCGCACCTCCTTACTTTTTGGGGCGTGATAAAAGTGCCCATACCTAGTCCGAAAATCCATCTTGGGAATGTTGCATTCCCTAAACTTCATCTAATGATAATCGAACAAAGGTCAATCATTGAGAAATGGTAAGCCTCTTGGAGTTGATCAAACAAGTCATTGATTCTAGGCAACAGATACTTATTCTTGATGGTTACTTTATTCAATTTCCTATAATCGATGCATATCCAAAGAGATCCATCTTTCTTTTTAACGAATAATACCGGAGGACCCTATGGTATATACTTGGCAACTCCTTCAACTCAACTAGTGCAATACGATAAGGAGGAATTGAGATAGGTTGAGTATTTGTGAGAAGATCTATTCCAAAGTCTACTTTTCTTTTGGGAGGAATACCAGGCAAGTCTTCAGGGAACATATCCGAAAAATCATTCACCACCGGGACCGATTGGATAGTAGGTGACTCAAACTCCACATCTTTGACCCTCACAATATTGTAAATACATCCCTTGTAGATCATTTTTCGGGCCTTAAGATAGGAGACAAACTGACTCTTCATAGTGGAGTCACTACCTTCCATTTAAGAATGTGCTCATCCAGAAATTGGAACTTGATCTTTCGAGTTCTACAATCTATAGTGGTATATGGTGTATGGAGCGAATCTATCCCAAGAATCACATCAAAATCAAACATATCAAGTTACACAAGATCACATAGAAATATTTTATGCAACACAAAAATAGGATAACCCAATAAACTCTATGAGCAACAATAGATTCACCCATGGGGTTATAAACTGAAAAAGGATCTCTTAAGATTTCGGGACTCAAACCAAAATTGATAGCCAACAGAGGAGTCACAAAAGATAAATTTGCACTCGAATCAAGCAAAGCGTAAGCATCAAAATAAAAGACTTTTAACATACTAGCCACAATATTCGGAGCCTCCTCAACTTCTTGACAGGCATGAAGAGCATAAAACCTGTTGTTCCTCGGGGCAACATCTTGTGGAGATATTTGTTGGTCTTGTTCACCTTGAGCTGCTTGACCTTATCCTCTCTGAGCAGTCTTAGGACAATCAGCAACCTTGTGATTCTTTTCACCATACCCAAAGTAGGCACTCAAATTCCTCAATCATTCACCCATGTGGTGTTTCACACATTTGTCATACTGAGGATACCATGGTTCACCACTAATTAGTGCCTTAGGATGAGGCACTCTAGCATTAGCAAACCGAGTATTAGAACCTTGTCCCTATTGAAAGTGACCATAGCCACCACCTCTAGAGTTGAAGAACCCACCATCATAATGGGCCCTCTTAGGATAATGCACCCTCTTCTCCTTAAGCGTTTCCCCTTCTATTTGCGTGGCATATACCATGAGTCTGGAGATATCCATATCCCAAATAAGCATGGCCATACAATATTCCTTCATAAACAAGTTAGAGATACAAGAGATAAACTTGTGCATTCTTGCATGAGGTCAGCCACAAGTGTAGGAGCATACTTGGAGAGCTTAATAAACTTGAGGGCATAATCCCTCCACTCATACCACCCTATCTGAGTTTGATAAACTCATCCATCTTAGATTTCCTAATCTCAAGCGGGAAGAAATAATCCAGAAAGGCCAACTTGAATTCCTCCTAACTAATAATATTACCACAACCCTCTCTATCGACTATTGGGTGTACCATACTTGAACCACATCTTTCAACCGATAAGCAACCAACTTATCTTTCTCCTTAGAAGTGACATCCATAATATTCAACACCTTAGCGAGCTTATCAATGAACTTTTGAGCATCCTCATCAGCTTTTGACCCATAGAATTCTAGAGGATTCATCCGAGTAAAATTTCTCACCCTAGAGGCTGGAATAGGATTCTAAGGAAGATTATCCTGGCTAGTCTGAGAAGTCACCACCTGGGAAAGCATAGCACAAGTCATACAGAATTAACCATTAGAGATAGGTTCTTCCATAGGCCTTTGACGTGCTTGATCCTCATTAGCTGGGGCCGATCTTGGTAGGGGAGCTCTTCCTCGAGGCACCTTTTGTAATAGAGCAATGACACCATCAAGACAAGGAAACCAAACATTCGATCCATAGCAAGACTTAAGACATGAGGAAGTGATGTTATTCCTGGAACATCATCATAGCCTTCTATTCATAGGCCTGGTGCATTTCATACCCATGAATAGGACTCTACTTGATTCGGTAAGTTGAACTTTGAGGATCATTTATAACCTAGTGCTCTGATACCAAGCTTTTCACGACCTGGACCTAGGGCTTAGGAGCGACATAGTGAATGGGAACCCAAGAGTCCCCAAACAAGCCTCATAATATCCATATTCACGTCATCAATTTAGAAGTGCAACCGAAACGTAAACACAAAATCTAAGGGATAGGAGACTAGCACTCATGCAAGGGGATATGATAGGAAATGGGAGAAACATGTATTCACAAAGCACGTAGCATATAAATACTAATAGGGTGGGTAAGTATGACTCAAGCTATGGGGGCACTTCGGGACTTAGGATCTTTCACTTCATAGAAATAATCATATCATAAAGCTCATAACCACATCAAATAACAATATCCAAGGGTATTCAAGCCATAAAATAATCTTTAATCATAACACTTAGTATATAATCATAAAGGAGTTTATAGGATGAGGGCCAAGACCTACCCCAATCTCATCCTCAAAGTAAATAAATAATTAAAACAACATTAGTAGAGGAATGGTGGTTTATTCTCAAAAGATAGGACTCACGACAACAAGCAAGACTTGAGATTCGAGCTAGACATTGTACGATGGATGAAGGTACTCGATCCCTACATGGTGGATCATGTAGGAAAAAGTATGTGTTAGTATATTTGAATGTAATAAGTATTAGGGTATGCAATGCATATGACTTATCAACCTGTAATTCAATTTTAGATGACAAGGGCACATAATATAGAAAGAAGTATATCAAAAAAAGAGTAGTATAACAATTTTCCATGAAATTCATGATGCATG
Source organism: Solanum sejunctum (assembly GCA_025642045.1). Lineage (NCBI taxonomy): Eukaryota > Viridiplantae > Streptophyta > Magnoliopsida > Solanales > Solanaceae > Solanum > Solanum sejunctum. Next base: position 4,593 of record JAOTQJ010169857.1, on the reverse strand, counting down.
AAATGCAGAAATGCTCATATATAGTGGGAATGTGACCTCAACTGACAAGAGTAAGATCAAGCAAGCTATTACTTGGAATACCAATGAAATTCTCGCATCGGTAAAGAGGTGGTCTACTTGCTAAAAGTAAACCATCTTTACCTTACGAGCACCTCCATTTCATATGAAGCAACTTCCTTATAGGAACCCCTATTTCAGATAAGATTTTCACATTATATCATATCATATTATTCTTTTCGGTCACTCCCATTTCGAAGAATTAACCTTCCTTATGGGCACCCACATTTTAGATAGGATTTCATATATATATATACCTATGATTGGCTCATAGTTTAAGGAAAGGGAGAGGGCCCCCAATCCATTGGTGCTAAGTCAAAACATCCCGCATGAATACTTATAAATATATATACTTTCAAAAGGGGCAATAGTTATTTCAAATCTTTTAAATGACATTTAGGTTCAAAAGCCAAGCGTATTTCTCATACATTCATAATTTAAGATCAAAAGCAAAACTCATGATACTAATGCTTAAAAATAGCTCATTTATATATATACGATGCTGCAAGCACCCAAAATGCTCAAAGAACCATAATCATAGACATATATATGATCACATCCTTGTCATACCCCATATAATATCAAAATCACATGCATAAACATAATTAGGCTTAACCCACTTCATAAACTTCATAAAACCATAGTCATATATGCATATGCCGAGAATTATATGAAAATAATATGGGTAATAGACATTCAAACTTAAATCAACAATAAATCATGAAATTTAAGTAAAAACATGAGTAAAATTCATATTTAAATAATAACATTGGATAGCCATGCACAAATCAAGCTTTAAAAGGGGAAGTGCACTTTCATAACTTCGTAACTTCATTGCATTTCATCATACTAGGCTTAATTCACTTTAAAATCAATAAATAAACATATCCCATACATCAATTGAATTTAATAAACAATATTATTGAAAAGCCATATTTAAAGTAAGCTAAAATTCATGAAAATCACTTGAAAAGAATTTGGATCTTCTTGGTTGAAAGGGACAAAGAATCAAACCCACATACCTTAGTTAATGAAGAAGATTCAAGAAGAAATTTGGTGAAGAAATAGCCTTTCTTTGATCCCTAAGTTTAAGACCCATAAGAGTTCTTTGAAAGATACTTGAGAGAATATTTAAATGCGAGGAATGAATTTGAATATTAGGAATAGAGTTTAGATCATTAGAAAGTCTTTAGGTAGCATAGGAAGTCACAAGAGACCCTTATAAGAAACTATAATTATGAAAACGCCATTAACGAAACGAATTGAAAAATTGAACGTCATTACTTCAGGGGAGGCTATACGGTCCATGACACACCATACGGATCGTATACTCATCCGTGAATCATTACTTAGTAAAATTAGGCTTGTCAAAGGTCTGAAATGGTAATTCGATACTTACAAAAATTTGACAAAATCATCTATATGGGGATCTATACGAGGAGTCACCGAGCCGTGTGAAGCCACACGGGTAATGTACCCATCCATGTTCCCCTCCTAAGAAACATTCTCACAATAAAGTTTAGAGACACTAATTTGACACTTAGAAAAATTCCACTACGAAAGCCATACAGTAGGCCTCATGGGCCATGTTACCTCACACAGGCTATGTACATAGACATGTGGCTTTACTTGGCCCCTAAAGGGGGAATTTTTAAACAAGGGCTGCCACACAGACCGTGAGGTGTCATATATGCTGTGAGAGGTGCAAGTGTGGCGTGCCTTAGTTTGAAACTCCACGTTTAAGGTCCAAAAACTCTCACAAGGTCAAGGGCCACTTCATGGAGGCTCACACAGATAGTGAGAGCTCCCACGGAGCATCATCTTGGTCCAAAACTTCCCAAAACAAAAATTCCCAAGCTCCAACGAGGTCGTACAATGTCTGGATTCTTACAATGAAACTTGAGGACATCCTATATTCCTTATTTAGTATAAAAGGATACATCCTCAATGCCTTATAAGTTTGAAAAATTAGTAAAACAAGTGATCCAGGAGTAGAGAAGGCAAATGGGTTGATTGGATTGGATTTTGATGGACTGAATATGGATTAAGCCAAAATGGATTGGATTACAATCCATCCATATGAAATATGGGTAAATATTAATATGGTTGAATATGATTTGGGTAAAAATGGTTCCTATCCATTTTGATCCCCTTAAAGTCAAAAAAGATTAAATCAAAGCTAGATTGTTAATGTTCAATCCTTGTAACCCCAACCCTAATCCCAAATAATTATTTTGAAAAAAATTATTTTTTCATAAAAAATATTTAATTTTTTTTCCTACTTTCTTACACTATCACCCACCCACTCCTACCCACCACCAACCTTCATCCCCACCCTACCCGCACCTCTATCACTCCATACTTTTAAATAAGAAAATATCAAAAAAACATTTGCACACTCTATCCGCCCTCACCCCTCTTCTACACCCCATACTATCACGATTTAAAAAAATATCATCTCCAAGACCCACCGGAACCTCTAACTCCAAATACTTTTATTAAAAAAAATCAAAAAAGGAAAGTTAATTTTTTTTATTGAACCGAACTGAAGAAGTGAACTTTTGAAAAACGAACACCGACATTGAATAGAAAAATCGAATTAGTTTGGTTTGATTTGATTAAATTTTTTAATTTTTTAATATTTATGCCCACCCTAATAAAAAATAAAATAAAAAAGTTTAATTTTTTTGCCACCTCCCTCCACCCACCCCCACCCCCTTCCTGCCTCCAAACGTTTTTAAAAAATAAAAAATATTCATGCACATAAAATTTTTTTTAGAGCAATTAAGAATTTTTTATTATGAGTGGGGGATCTATGAGTCTATATGGATACGTATATTTTACCCATTTTGACCATATTTATATAAGCTCTTAAAATAGATCAACCCATATTTACCCATTTAGAAAATATGAGTGATCCATTAAAATGAATATGGGTAAAATGAGTTCCTTTTACCTCCTACAATAATAACATATCCAGTGGAACCCCACTTGCCAACCTTTATATGGTTTGAAATTGCCACCTCTACTAGGTGTTATGATTCTTGTTTAAACTAATTTGAAACCAATAGTTTGAAAATAGTTCTTTCTGTGAATGTAATAATGAATCAATACATGAGCCAGGATCATACAACAAAACACATGAGAATGAGAAACTAATGCAATATATCATTACCAATATCCAAACAAGGAACACAAGATCAAGATAAAATACCAACATTGTATAATATATGTCACAACCAAAGCCTCGGGCCTAGTCCTAACACGACTAATGAGGAAGCGAAAGGTACTTCACCCAAGCCATCTTAGCATATATCAAGCATTCATAGGTAAGTAAACAACATAGTACGAAATCAAAAGTGGGGGACTAGGACTAAGGAAAATATTCAAAGTTTAGAGGTCGAGATATATCCCATCAAAAGGCTTCATCATGCAAACATACCAATCTACTTAAGACTTATCAGGGGCCAAAGTATCATGACCCAAGCCTACGACGTAGATGTGACACGACGAATGAAAATCTTAAGGCACCCCTAACATGCCTCTTAGCATATTATTCACACATCCTTAGTCGCGAAAGCAAAATAAGCAACAATAAGATGAAAAAACCCTAAAAAGTGCCCAAAAATATGATTTTTATATATCTCAAAATTCGTGCGTGATATAAAAAATTTGACCTTATATTCTTGATTGGAGAAAAAATTAAGTGGGGAATGGGTCTAACCCAAATTTTAGAGTAACCTTATCAAAATTTGAAAATCTAAAGTTGAAAATTCCAGAGAGCATTCCGCGCCCCTAGTGCGACGTGTCTAGGGCGTGGAGATGCCTATTATTTTGCCCAATTTCTTGTTCGTTTTAAGAATTTTGGGTCTTAGATCTAAGTATTCCCATACGTATAAACAGCTATACTTAGCCATATTTCACCTTCATATCATAAAATACATTCCCTAATACTCTCTTAAACACTTAGATAAATATTTTACTCAAAATTTAAGTGCCAAAACTCATCATGGATCTTAAGGAATTAACTCAAGCTTCAAGTTCTCATCTCAATCTTCATCAAGGAATTCTCCAAAGTTGAGGTATGTGAGTTTCAACCATTGGGTCCTTTCACCCATGGTGCCCAAGCTTTCTTTTTACATAAAATATATGTTTCTAAGTTGATTTACCTATGGGTCTTCATATTATGAATTTGACTATGAAGTATATTGGGTTTTATTAAAGTGTGACTATTTTAGCATGTTTTGAGATATGAATCTAAAATCTATGATGAGTTTTGAGAAGAGGTTTTAATGTATTTTGCAAGGTGGTATTACCAAGTATTGGTGGGTGGATTTATTTCAAGTTTTGTTGCATGATTTCATTCTTGAATTGTATGATTTTACACTAGTATTACACACCCACCAAGTGTTTAATAGAATATCCGATTTAGGATTCTTGAGCTATTGATAATCCATTGCATGGCCTATCACTTCAATGACTTTATGATGATGAAAGGAAGGTATATATGTGTTGATTTTATGAAAAGTATCTATA